>WOXC01011970.1:0-230341 GCA_011680675.1 Gymnobelideus leadbeateri
GGGTAATCGCTCTTGCTTTAACCTCCCTGGATCTGGATTATGATCTAGGGTGGAAGTCGTCGGTAGGTTTACAGCTTGCCAGAAACGGAAGTTGCCCCCCACACGTTCGGGAAAAAAATTCCTCTATCTGGCCATAAAGCCATAGTGTGGCAACAAGCCCAAAAGTCAAGCAATCAAGTGGCAACATGCCAAGGCAAAGGAAACAGAAAAATGCAACCCTAGACTCCTATTTTGGGGGCATAGAGCGGAAAAGGACTGTGAGGTCAGAAGTCCTGCTCCAAAAGCCCCAGGGCAAAACATGAGCAGGTTGCAGGCCATAGAGGACCTTAAGAAGGACTTTAAAAATCAAATAAGAGAAGTGGAGGAAAAATTGGAAAGAGAAATGAGAAGGATGCAGGAAAAGTATGAAATGAGGGTCAACAGCCTGACTGAGAAAACAACACCTTAAAAAATAGACTAACTCAAATGGCAAAGGAGGCCCAAAAGGGCAATGAGAAGAAAAATTACATAAAAATCAAAATTACCAAGATGGAAAAAGAATCTCAAAAGTTCACTGAGGAATTCATTCCTTCAGAGTTAAACGAACAAATGGAAGCTAATGACTTCATAGAAATCAAGATACTGTTAAACAGAACCAAACAAATAAAATTAGAAGCAATGTGAAATATCTCATGGGAAAAACCACTGACCTGGAAAATAGATCCAGGAGAGACAATTTAAAAATTATTGGACTACCTGAAAGCCATGATCAAAGAAAGAACCTAGAAATCACCCTTCAAGAAATTCTCAAGGAAAACTGCCCTGATGTTTTAGATCCAGAGGGCAAAATAGAGGTTGAAAGAATCCACCGATCACCTCCTGAAAAAGATCCCAAAAAGAAAACTCCCAGGAATATTATAGCCAGGTTCCAGAATCCCCAGATCAAGGAGAAAATACTACAAGCAGCCAGGAAGAAACAATTTCAATATTGTGGAAACACAATCAGAATAGCCCAGGACCTGGCAGCTTCTACACTGAGGGATCGAAGGGCATGGAATATGATATTCCAGAGGGCAAAAGAACTGGGAATGAACCCAAGGGTCACCTACCCAGCAAAACTGAGTATTTTGTTTCAGGGAAAATATGGTCATTCAGTGGAATAGAGGACTTTCAAGCATTCTTGAGGAAAAAACCAGAGTTGAATAGAAAATTTGACATCCAGACACAAGAAGTAAGAGATGCCTGAGAAGGTAATCAGGGAAAAGAAATCAAAAGGAACTTATCAAAGTTGAACTATTTACATTCCTATATGGAAAAGCAATAACTGTGACTGATGATATCTTTCTCACTATGAAAATAATGGAAGAAGGGGGTGTGGTCATATGAATACATATGTGAATGTGTGTGTATATGGTTACAGTTATATATGGATAGGGGGCATAGGTTGATTTTGTTGGGAAGGGAGAGTACTCAAGGGATGAAATTATGAGGTGAGAGAGGAAAGTGGCAAGAGGAGATGGGGAGAGACATGGTAGGGTAAACTATCTCATGTAGGGAAGTGGGTGCAAAGGAGGGGGAGAATAAGGAAGGCTAAAAGGCAAAACCACATTCACATTGAATTTGGTTCAGGGAGAAAATGACATACATACTAAATGGGATATCTCAACCTGCAGCAGGATAGGGGAAGGGGGATGAGAGGAGAGATGATGGATGGGAGGGCATCCTTGGGGTGAGGGGAGGTTGGAAGTACCCACTATAGAAGAGGGACAGGATCATGTAGGGGATGGACCAGGTGGGGGGTGGGATGAGTGGGAGGGAATTATAAGCAGCCTTACACAATATATCTACTATGATAATGTTTTGCATAGCTAGACATGTACAACATATACTGAATTACTTCTATCCCAAGAAGGAATGGGTGACAAGGGAGGAAGGAAATGGATCTGAAATTCAAGGTCGTAACATTAAATGTTCCAAATATATATATAAATACTATTATTAATACTCTTTTGCCTATAATTGGGAGATAAGATGTGCAGGCATTGGGACACAAAGATTCATCTTCCTCTAATGGAAAAGTCGATGGGGGTATGGGAGAAGGTATGGGAGAGAGCAGATTGGAGGAAGCGATATCTTGTGGGACTGCTATTCTGGGAGGTTGGGTAGGGGAATAATGGGGGGAAAATGATTGTAACTCAAAATCTGGCGGAAATGAATGATGTAAAACAGAAGTTAATAAAGTATTTGTTTAAAATTTAAAAAAAAAAAAAAAAAAAAAAAAGAAAGGCCTAAAGCTTGGGACAGTACCCTCCCTCTGCCGTGGGAGCAGAGCCCAACTTTGACATTAAATTAAATGCCAGGAAATAGGCTGGAAAAATGAGCAAATAACAAAAAAAGAACCTGATCACAGAAAGTTGCCATGGTGACAAGTAAGATCAATACATGGACTCAAAAGATAACAAAGCTACCTGCAAAGCTTCAAAGAAGAATGTGAATTGACCACAGCCCCCTACCCCTGAAATAGATTCCTGGAAGAGCTCAAAAAGGATATTTAAAAAATCAAATAAGAGAGGCAAAGGAGAAATTGAGAAAAAAATTAGAGTGATATAAGAAAATTATTAAAAGAAATTTTAAAACTTGGTAAAGGAAGTACAAAAAATACTGAAGAAAACACTTTAAAAAACAGAATTGGCCAAATGGTAAAAAAAAAAAAAGGCAGAAAAGTCCACCAAAGAGAAAAATGCCTTAAAAAGCAGAATTGGTTAAATGGAAAAAGAGACACAAAACTCACTGAAGAAAATAATTACTTAAAAATTAGAATTAGGCAAGTGAAAGCTAATGACTTCATGAGACATCAAGAAATAATAAAACAAAGTCCAAAAAATAAAAAAAGAGAAAATATGATATATCTCATCAGAAAAAAACAATTGACTTGGAAAAACTGACTTGGAGATTACCTTCCAATTTTCACTGTATTTGTCATCTAGGTAATACACATTTACTTGCATCTAGTTGGCTCCTTGAGTTCAAGGACAATGTTTTTGCCTTTATTAATATCCCTAGTGTTTGGCATAGTGCCTAAAATAGTAAAATTTTAATAGTAAAATAGTAAGCATTTAATAAATGCATGTTGACTTGACTAGGACCAATATATGACCTTTTGCTACCTCAGCTATTTGTTAGATTGATAGGAGTAGCAACGTTACACTGGATAGAGTGCTTACCCAAATCAGTGGTATCATAAAAGTCCAATTGGCCAATATTTTAGTTTCCTTTCCAAGTCTTCCCAGCTACTGTAGAAGTCTCAAGGCTGAGACCTGAGTTCCTGCTATTCCATCCTGCCTAGCTTTCCATTACTTTGTCATGGAGATGGTTATTATTATTATTGTTTAATATTTTTTGCTTTTTGAAGGGCAATTGGGGTTAAGTAACTTGCCCAAGGTCACACGGCTAGGTTTTTGTTTGTGTGTGCATTAAGTGTCTGAGGCCAGATCCGAACTCAGGTCCTTCTGACTCCAGGGCCGACGCTCTACTCACTGCGCCACCTACCCGCCCCTATTGTTTAATATTTTGGCAGAGTAGATGTTCACCTAATACATGTTATTTGAAGGAACCCATTCCTTTGTGCTGTCATTTTCCTTTATGACAATTCAAATACCCTTGAAAGAGTTAAGGCATTAAGTTATTATTGGCCATTAACACATTGGTATAGATATGTTTATTAGATTATTTCTAATATAACCAGCCAGTTGAAAGCAACTTCCTGTGGAAATGAGAGCCTAGTTATAATGATGAGTTCCTTATTTTGGGTGATTGTGGGGAACTTTTTATAATAGAATAGTAGAATATAGTAGAATACACTCAGAGCATTTGCACATTAGAAGCATTTAATAATTATTGTGGGAAAATGGCAGGAAGTCAAGGAAGAAGGGGTTTTAGTTTATCTAAATCAGTGGTCACAATCTTTTAAAATCAAATTGCTATCAGTATTTTTAAGTGTACCCCCTATATATATTTACTTACAAATTATATATACTTATTTTATATACATATACATATATGTACACACATATACATACTTACTTTATGAAACTTACACAAAAATAGAAAGTTTAAAAAATGAGATTAAGATGAAAAGGTATTTGAAAAAATATAAAGATATTTGATCCTGGAAGTAATAGGAAGCTCACTAGAATTTCTTGAATAGAGGAGTAATATTATCAGACCTGCACCTTGGGAAAATCATTTTGGCATCTATGTGAAGGATGGATTAGAATGGTTAAAATTTGTGGCAAGAACATTTAAAAGGCTATTACAATAATTCATCTGAGAAGTGATGAGGGCCTGAACTGATGTGGTAGCTATCTGAGTTAAGAGAAGGTGTAGCACCAATGTAACACTCACAGAGCTGACTATGATTATAAATATGCTGACACAATTCTCAATCACAAAATATAACAGACTCCATATAGAAGACAGAAGTAAAACATTTATTCAGATACCAGAAAACCAAATCCCAACACCAGGAATCTGAATCCATTATAGTAACATAGAAGTTAATACACCATAATACATCAGAGAGCCATACCATCCTTTAGCCTTCCTACAAACCAACATTCACAAGCCTAGCTGTCTCCTTTGATGCATCCTCTCTCCACCACCATCTAGCTGCTCTGAATCCCAGCTTCACGTGGGCTCTGCTCCACCCTTAAGCAAATTCCTCCCACCACAGTCTTCATGTGATTACATTTGTCTTATCCCAGGCAAGGAAGATCTTCAAAAGCAGGGAAGATCTTCAAATTCCCTTAGGTGTATTAGGAGGCAGGGAGGATCTTCAAATTCCCATTACCATTAACAAATTCAAGAGAGATTGTGGTGGTAGAATTGACAAAATTTGGTAACTGACTGGGTATGAGAGGTTGAGAAAACTGAGGTCATGAAAACTGGAGTGATTTGAAGAATAGTGTTGCTTTTGGAAGTCATTAGGAAGTTCATATGAGGGGTGGGTTTAGGAGGAAAGTTAATGTAACAATATTTTCAACCTATATTACAACCTATCCATGCCTGTTCGTCTGTGTAACTCACTCTCTTCCACCCAAAATGAAAAGGGAGAAGGAAGATCCTTACTGTCCACTCTCTGAGGCTGTCTGTTGGTGTCAGAAGGTAATTTTCATAGCAAACAATAGAAGCAGAATTTCTCCAAAGGCATCTACACAGCTGCTATAAGTTTAGAATTAGGGATGGGGAACCTGTTGAAGAGGTTACACGATAAGAGGGTTAGGGTTGTTCTGGAGATGCCAAAATACTAACACACTGGGTCCTGCCAAGTTAATTTCACTCAAGTCTTCTCAGCCAAAGAAAAGTAAAATTTATTGAAAGTTTGCTTGCATTAGACACAGAACAAGTCTGTGCTAGGTCCTTCTATGGTGCTCTCACTATTCTATGGAGCTCTCCCACATGGCATTCTATGGCGCTCTCACTATTCTATGGCATTCTATGGCACTCTCACTCTTCTATGGCACTCCCACTATTCCATAGCCCTCTCACACCACATGGTCAGAAGGCTGTGGGAGGAATCAAGGGGTGGCCTAGAGAAGGAGATTGGGGAGGGTCTTCAGGGGGAGTTAATGAGGTAAATGAGTGATTAAGGGTGGGAGGTAGCTGGATGCTGCAGACAATGGTGAGCTAAGCCAGTTCAAGGGTGTATTGATATTTTGATAGGCTCAAGGGTGGGAAGTAGATGAAAAATGGAGGTCTAGGCTATTAACTAGGCTAGTAGTTAGCAGTTAGTAACTAGGTTAGTGGTCTGGGCCCAGCCACAATGTCTTATTGCCTCATGCAAATGCCTCATCAAATGAGACAATTTAACCAAGAGTCCAAGGGAGGTTCCCAGAGCCTGTACCTCAAGAACTCAAGGAGAGCTTGAGGGGGCTCCCAGAGCCCATACCTTATCACTGTGGCCTCAAGGCCTCATGTGGCCTTATAGGTCCTTGGGTGCAGCCTTTTGACTGAATCCAAGTTTTATAGAACAAATGATTTTATTAAGGAGATTTGTTCTGTAAAATTTGGATTCAGTCAAAGGGCTGCACTTGAGGACCTAGGAGACCACATGTGGCCTCAAGTTTACAAGTTCCCCACCTCTGGTTTAAATTATAACTTCTTTGAGGTTCTGACATTTAGTTTAGAAGGGTTAAGACTGGGAGCTTGAAGGAGGCAGGGATTGGGAAATGGTTGGGTAACAAGTGTAACCAGTGGTTTTGCTGTGCTCTATCAATTGGGATGATGGGATTTGGCTTGTCTCACTTTACTCCTCAACTCCATTGTTTAATTACATACCCATTAGCTTTAGGCCCTGGCTCCCACTTGAGAGACCATTGATGGAAAGAATTGACTTGGATGGGTTGACAGAATAGGGAATCCTGGGTCTTCAGAGACACCATATTGGTTTGGATAAAGAAGAGCATTGAAAAGGAGGTATGGAAGACAGAGGAATTCTGCCCAGGGCTGATTTTGTTCCTGTATATATAGGGTTTAATTCAATTCATGTCAAAAGTGTGTATTGTGTCAAGAATGTGCCAAGAGCAAAACAATTTGGTTGGAAACAAGATGCAGTTTAGAGCATTATGGAAGAAACAGTATTGAACTTATTGTTAGTCAACAGGCATTTCTCAAGTATCTGCTATCTGCCAGGCCCTGTAGTAACTCCCGGTGATACAAAGAAAGGCAAAAGATAAACCCTGCTCTCAAGTAACTCAGTCTAAGTCAGGGAGACAATATGAAAACAACTGTGTACAAACAGGATACATATTGATGAGGTTAGGGGTGACATAAAATGGAGAGGTATAGGGTTTAGGGGGAGACCCGACTCAAGTCTTCTCTCAGCCAAAGAAAAGTAAAGTTTATTAAACATTCGCCATAATGGGTAGACTCTTGGTGAGTCTCGGTATCTGTGACACTTGTATTGGACAAGTGGGCCAGAATAATCTGATACAGAGTGAGTCTACACTAGATAATTCTCAGGCTCTCTCACACCACATGGAGGAAAGATGGGGCTATATACAGAATATACAGAAAGGTTGTGGGAATAATCTAGGGGTGGTTTAGGGGGGTTTAGGGAGGGTCTTCAGGAGGAGTCAAATGAAGTCAGACTCCAGTAATGAGAGATTAAGGGTGGGAGGTAGCTGGAGGCTACATGGAGATGAGACAATGGAGGTTTGGGAGGATCAAGGGTGGAGACTAGCTGGACAAAGGAGGGCTAAGCTAGTAACAGAAATTTGGGCCTAGCTATAATGAAAGGCTTATGGCCTCAGGCAAATGCCTCATCAAATGGGAATATTCAATCAGAGTTCAAGGAGGTTCCCAGAGCTTGTACCTCATCTCATATGGGATAAATTGGAGATAATCAGCAGAGAGAAAACACTAGAATTAAAAGAGCCCAGGAAAGGCTTCTTGTAGAATGTGGGATATGAACTAGGATCAGAAAGAAACCAGGGAAACTAGGAGGTAGAAATGAAGAGGGCAAGTAATTCAGACATGGGGAAGAGATTGAGGAAATGCTTGGAGTCTGGTGATGGAATGTCTTGTTTGAGGAACATCTAGTAGGCCAGTGTAAATGAATCCTAGAGTACAGGTTGGGGAGTAAATTGTAAAAAAGACTGGAAAGTTGAGAGGGGGCTAGGTTGTAAAGGATTTTGAATGCCAAAGAGAGGATTTTATATTTGTCCTATACTTAGGAAGCTATTAGAGTATATTAAAGAGGGGGTGACATGTGAGACAAGAGAAGATGAGAACACAGTCATGAAGATATAGGAGGCAGAAAACATCGATCTTATTCCTGACTCTGCAACCTGTTAGCTATGTGACCCTAGGCAAATCATTTTAGTCTGGACCTCTGTTTCTTCATCTATAAATTAGCATTTATAGTACTATCGTCTTATCTACATCATAGGGTTATCATAAAGATCGAGTGAGGTAATATATGTGAAAGCACTTTTAAAATTGTAAAATGTTATATAAATGTCAAGTAGTATTAGAAATAAAGACAAAAATTTATTCCCATAAGGAATTGAGGCAAAGAATTGCTTGGGGTTTGAATACTTAGAGTGGACAAAAAAATGCCTATAGTTCCTGTCTTATTACATACTTTATTTTCCTTTTCAAAACCATAATTTCATTGATATATTTTGTTTTTAACATAGTCTTTTTTTAATCAAATGCTTTATTAACTTCTAGTTTACATCATTCATTTCTGCAAGATTTTGAGTTACAAATTTTCTCCCCTTTTCACCCCCTACCCACCACCCCAAAATAGTCATCCTGATGGGGTGCTTGGGATATATATTTATTTGTAACATCAGTCTATGTTTGTAATATCAGTTTGTAACATCAGTTTGTAAACGGGGTGCTTTGGGATCTATGTCTGTAAAATCAATTTGTAAAACCAGTCTGTAAAATCACATTTCTACGCCCCCCCCCCCAGTCTCAAAGCATTAATTCTGCCCCTTCCCCCTGCCAGCACTCTGCCCAGCAACAACTCATGAACTGTTTATCTCTGCTTGGAACAATAACAAGCTACCTATGAATCCTTCACTAAACTATCTATATAAATATTTTAGCTTAGGCAAATGTTATCTCCCCTAGTAGAGTGGCCAGCTGCACCATGAATCCTTCAATGCCCTATCTATAGGTTAACTCCTTAGCCAATTATACCCATACTGTGTCTCCATTAGCCTTGGTTCCCAACATCCATCTTGTCAAACATGACATTGATGGGTGGCAGACTGGGCACTCCTCAGTTGGCCATGACCGAGGGTTGACTTAAGTGACATGTCAAGGCTAAAACCACACCTCCAGGTAGCCCCACCTTGGGCTATTTCCCAGTGAATTATGGGCAGTTGATCTTAAAAGTACATGTTCCTTTAAGCACTGACCACTCCTTAACTCCTCCCTAATCCCACCCTTACTCACCTAGCTATCATAATTGACACCTGATTTACTGTCTTGACTCCTTAAAACTATACTTGTGATTTCTGTAAGTTTGCAGGTTCCCTAAGAATCCTTGCCTGCTGTGCTGTATAGCATAACAATAAACTTTTACAATCTCAGCTTCCACGTTTACTTGAGCTTGGTGAATTCTTTCCAGACTGAAGTGCAGGGGTACTGGTCACTGATAATGATCAGGGTCCCTGGTAGAACCTATTATCCTTCCCTCATCAATCCCACGGGATATCCCCTACTCCAATCTGCTCTCCCCCATATCTTCTTCTATACCCCCTCCAACTTTCCAGTAGGGCATGGTGGATCTCTATGCCCCAGTGCCTGTATGTTTTATTTCCCAGTTACATGTAAAATAATATTAATAATAGTATATATATATGTATTTAAACATTTGATTTTAAAGCTTTGAATTCCAGATTCATTCCCTTCCTCCCTTGTCATACACCCTTACTAGGAAGATAACCAATTCAATATAGATTGTACATGTATAGCTATGCAAAACATTTCCATAGTGGATATATTGTAAAAGACTGACTATATTTCCCCCCCTCCTATCCCACCTCCCACTTGTTCTATTCTCTACTTTGATCCTGTCCCTGTTCAAAAGTGGGAGCTTCCAACTTCCTTCCCCCGCAAGCCTGCCCTCCCTTCCATCATTCCCCCTCTCATCCCCTTCCTCCCTACTCTTCCGTAGGGTGAGATACCCTATTTACTGTTTATGTGAGATACACTATTTACTGTTTATGTCATACCCTCCCTAAGCCAAATTCAATGAGAATAGGTTGACCCATTCCCTTTTGCCTCCCTGTTCTTCCCCTCTATTGTGACCATTTTCCCTTGCCTCTTCTTCTTCTTCTTTTTTTTTTTTTGCTTTCTGGAGGGCAATTGGGGTTAAGTAACTTGCCCAAGGTCACACGGCTAGGTTTTTGTTTGTGTGTGCGTTAAGTGTCTGAGGTAGGATCCGAACTCAGGTCCTTCTGACTCCGGGGCCGACACTCTACTCACTGCGCCACCTAGCTACCCCTTCCCTTGCCTCTTCTAAATGAGATAGTTTACCCCATTCTGTCTCTCCCCATCTCCTCTGAGTATATTCCTCTCTCCAAGCAGCCAGGAAGAAATAATTTCAATATTGTGGAAACACAATCAGAATAGCACAGGACCTGGCAGCTTCTACACTGAGGGATTGAAGGGCATGGAATATGATATTCCAGAGGGCAAAAGAGCTGGGAATGAACCCAAGGGTCACCTACCCATCAAAACTGAATATTTTGTTTCAGGGGAAAATATGGTCGTTCAGTGGAATAGAGGACTTTCAAGCATTCTTGAAGAAAAAACCAGAATTGAATAGAAAATTTGACATCCAGACACAAGAAGCAAGTGGTGCCTGAGAAGGTAATCAGGGCAAAGAAATCAAAAGGAACTTATTAAAGTTGAACTATTTATATTCCTATATGGAAAAACAATAACTGTGACTGATGAAACCTTTCTCACTATGAAAATAATGGAAGAGGGTGTATAGTCATATGAATACATATGTGAATGTGTGTGTATATGGTTACAGTTATATATGGATAGAGGGCATAGGTTGAATTTGTTGGGAAGGGAGGATACTCAAGGGGTGAAATTATGAGGTGAGAGAGGAAAGTGGCAAGAGGAGATGGGGAGAGACAGGGTAGGGTAAACTATCTCATGTAGAAGAAGCAAGGGGAAGTGGTTGCAAGGGAGGGGCAGAATAGGAAGGCAAAAAGGCAAAACCACATTCTCATTGAATTTGGTTCAGGGAGAGAATGACATACATACTAAATGGGATATCTCAACCTGCAGCAGGATAGGGGGAAGGGGGATGAGAGGAGGGATGATGGATGGGAGGGCATCCTTGGGAGGAGGGGAGGTTGGAAGTACCCACTATAGAAGAGGGACAGGATCATGTAGGGAATGGAGCAGGTGGGGGGTGGGATGAGTGGGAGGGAATTATAAGCAGCCTTGTACAATATATCTACTATGATAATGTTTTGCATAGCTAGACATGTATAACATATACTGAATTACTTATCTCCCCAGAGGGAATGGGTGACAAGGGAAGAAGGGAATGGATCTGAAATTCAAGGTCTTAAGGTTAAATGTTTCAAATATATATAAATACTATTATTAATACTCTTTTGCTTGTAATTGGGAGATAAGATGTGCAGGTATTGGGACACAAAGAGTCACCTTCCCCTAATGGAAAAGTGGAAGGGGGTATGGGAGATGATATGGGAGAGAGCAGATTGGAGGAAGCGATATCTTGTGGGACTGCTATTCTGGGAGGGTGGGTAGGGAAAAAATGGGGGGTGGAAATGATTGTAACTCAAAATCTTGCGGAAATGAATGATGTAAAACAGAAGTTAATAAAGCATTTGTTTAAATTAAAAAAAAAGAAAAAAAATTCCTATCATTTTCTAATTACCTCTCACTGCGTCTCTCCCCACACTTCCCCATCCCTCTCTAGCAACAAAAATTTATAGTTAAGCACAACAAATAGATATATTGGCTATGTCTTAGAGTGTTTGTCTTGTTTTGTACCTGCAGTCAATTATCTTTCATTGTCAGTCCTCTGGAATAAAGATTGACCGTGGTGTTGATTTGAATTTTGATTTCTCCTCAATTGTTTTTATCTTAAGGTCTGTGAACTTGGTTTTTAAAAATATTTTGATAAAATATTTCATTTTCTTTGGCATTTTCTAATATAATTGTTTTTTCAGTATAATTGGTTTCCTTTGTAATTCTATATATTTTCTTTTTTGTATTTAAAAATAATACTCTGAGATGGGGTATAATTGTGAGTATAAGTAATGAGAATTAATCTGAGAAGGAGCCGTAGGCCGCACTAAAGGTTAAGAACACAAAAAGGTTAAAAACACCTGTTTACGTATTATTTCTTTTATAGTATTGTGATCATTGTGTAAATTATTCTGTTGGTACCACTTATTTCATTCTCTATCTGTTCATACAAACCTACCCAATTTCCCCTAATTCCTCTTATTTGGCATCAATAATGACATGATAGTAATCCATTATATTCACATGCCACAATTTGTTCAGTTGTTCTCCAATGAGAATTCTCCAATCAATGGGATATCTATTTCATTCTTAGTGTTTTGTTATCACAAGAAAGTGCTACTGTGAATATTTTAGGAACTTTTATTTTCTTCTTCTTCTTTTTTTTTTTTTTGCTTTTTTCTTTTTGAAGAGGGGAAGGCAAGGCAATTGGAGTTAAGTGACTTGCCCAAGGTCACAAGGCTAGTAAGTGTTAAGTATCTGAGGCCAGATTTGAACTCAGGTCCTCTTGACTCTAGGACCAGTGCTCTGTTCACTGAGCCACCTAGCCCCTCATTTAATTTCTTTGAGGCATATTCCTTGTAGAGAAAGAGGGATAAGTACTGGACCTGTGATTTCATTGTCATAGGGAAGTTCAAGTTCAGGAAACCCCCTCTTCTAATGTTTGTAACTTTGGAACATCATTTTAGAATTGCCTAGAACAATGAGCTTCTATGATTTAGCCAGTATGTCAGAGAAGGGCCCCAGGCTCCTTGGTTTCAAAGCTATCTCCTATTCACTATGCTTCCCTTGTTCTAAGATCCTGAGAGTTAAGTCAAAGGATAAGGACAGTTTAGTGACTTTTCTAACATAATTCCAAATAGAATATAATTTTCCCTTGTAGTTGGATGCATATTGTTTTTTTAGGATCCAATGCAAGATTTGCTGTTGCATCAGAGACATGAGGTAGTTAGTTCAGTCTCCTGTAACTAACTCTCTTGGTTTACAGAAGCAGAAAGAAGTGAAGCTTATCCCATTCTGAGAGGCCAATTTCTTAGTCACAAATGGGCATAGCTTCCAACTCCTCAGAAAGAGAGAGTAGCAGTAGATGATGTAATTGCAGGTGATGTAATTTTGTCCCCATAGCCTCATAATTTTCCCAGACTGCTTCTCCTCTCAGAAGACCCAAATGTTACTGAGGAAAATACTGTTCAAATGTATTGTGTTGGTAGTGATCGGCTTGATCAGACTTATCCCTTGCTCACTGGACTTATTTTCAGGAACCACTGGGCTTTTTCAGAAATCTTTCCACCATTGGTTCATCAGTCTCTGTGATCTCATCGCTGCTAAAGTCATGTGACTTGTGAAAGTCCCAATTATAACTGTAAGGTGCTAGTGGTAGTAGGTGTTTCATTGTGCCTGCTAATAGCTGTATTAATTAGTCACTGCAATCAGGTTTGCTCATTTTCCCCACCCTTTGCCAGTCAATATGTGCTTGAGGGCAAAGGGGAAGAGATAATAGGAATAAGAAAAGGATTTTTTCCTTTCTCTTCTCCTCTCTGAAGGATATTCCTGTTTCAAGTGCATCTCCAGAGAGCTAATGGCCAACATAGCATTATTACCATCCTGGGATGAGTTCAATTTTTTTTTTTATTATAGTAATTTGTTACACCAGTTTGCCACATGCCTACTGCTTCCTTGTTAATCCAATAATCTATATGAGAAAAGCAATTTGACATTCCTCCTTCCCATCTGCCGCCCATCACCCAATCTATATCTTAACTATCAGTGATTTATTAATGGCGTCTGCATGAAGCACATCCCCGCTTCATTGGCGCCCGCCTTCCCTCTCTAGCTGCCTCCCACTCTTAGTTACTCCCTGGGTATATTAGAGAGCAAACAGCATGGAGATTAAAAGCAACAATACAATAATATACTGAACTTCAGGAGTTGATCTCTTGAAATATAATTAACATATATACAGAAAAAGTAATTGAGTAGATTTTAATCTGGGCCAGCCACAAAACAACCTGTGAGAAATGCTACTAGATTTCACATTCTGTTTATCCCTTGGTCCCCAACCATTCAGTTACTTTACTATAACAATTATCCACACCAGACATCCCCCTGTACTCTCATCTAGGCAGCTTTCTGGTTGACTGTCTCACTTGAATAAGGCCTTGTTTGAGCTCTAGATCCTGAATTTTCTGTAGAAATCAAAAGTGGGGAACAAACTCTATCCCTGATGAAATTGTGCAAAGAGGGAAAAAGATCTCAGTAGTTGTCTAATCCAACTCATGTGTGAGGAAGTATATCATATATTACAAATCCATCCCTACCCCAACCCCCCAAGGGTAATCTAATCTCTGCTTGATGACTTTCAGAAATGAGGAACTTCCTATCTGCACTACCCAGACATCTCAATATGTTTCTGAACAAGTCTATTGTTAGTATTTTTTCCTCTTATGTTTAGCTAAGTTTGTTTCACTGTAACTTTCTCTAATTCTTGATTCTGTGCTCCAGGACCAAGAAGAAAAAAAAAATCCAATTCCTCTTTCCATCAAGCAATCAGTAAACATTTATTAAGCCTTTATTATGTTCCAGGCTGGGATGGGGGCACACAATAAAAACCAAAATTGTTCCTACTCTCAAAGAGCTTATATTCTCATTTCTAGACAGCTTCAACATGTCTTCTACTGTTTTTTTAGAGCTACAGTTATTTAAACCAGTCCTTCTTATATGTCACAATTTACCTCACCATCATATTTGTCAACATTGCTTCTATAATTCTATATCGAGAACAAAACACAGTTGTACAGATACGATGAAAAAGTCATAATATCTCCTAAGTCCATAGTACTTTAACACTTACAAAGTATTGATCTGACCTATGCAAAGTACAGTAGGAGTTCACCTTGTATAGACGAAGGGCCTTTGTTGTTTGGAAGTGGGGTTCTGCACGAGGAATGGTATTTTTGTTCATGCTTTCCAATGCACATAGAATGGACCTCACTGCATTGTTGCTTGTTGAGATTCATCCTGACCCAGCTCATTTGCCATCTCTTTCAAAAAGCACTGCCCTCCATCCTTGTTCCTTCTTCTTCTTCTTCTTCTTCTTCTTCTTCTTCTTCTTCTTCTTCTTCTTCTTCTTCTTCTTCTTCTTCTTCTTCTTCTTTTTGCTTTTTGTCGGGGTGAAGGCAGGGCACTTGGGGTTAAGTGACTTGCCCAAGGTCACATGGCTAGTAAGTGTGTCAGGTGTCTGAGGCCAGATTTGAACTTATGTCCTTCTGACTCCAGGGCTGGTGCTCTATTCACTGCACCACCTAGCTGTCCCTCTCCCTGTTCCTTCTAATCAGAAATCATACAATCATGGAATCTCAAAGATGGAAGAAAATTTAAAGGGTATTTGATTTAATCCTTTCATTTTATTGCTAAGATTGATGCCCAGAAAGGGTTCACAACTAGTCCAAGGTCATGTAGCAACTTAGTCTCAGAGCAGGGAATAAAACCCATATCTAATCTTCTTTTTGCTAAATCACATTTCCTCCTCAGATCTCTCAGAGCACTTTGTAGCTTTTTTATGTAATTATCTTCTTCTAATGTGTGCTACAATATACACGTACAGGTCATCTTGCCTATTAGCTTGTAACCTCCTTGTGGTCAGCAGTTAGTACCTAAGTAAAACAGTCAACAAAATTTATTAAATAAATGACTGAATGAATGAAGTCCCATGTGAAGTTGACACATGTCTTTGGAAATCCCAGGGATAAATGACACTGTAGAAGGTTTCCCCCAACTCTTTGGTACAAAACAGCTTCTCCTGTGTAGAAATTTCTGTCCCTTCCTCAACAATTCTTCCCACTGCACCCCCACTTCCCTGGTCTTAATTAGCATCCTTTTTTAGTGCATTTTCCCCTCTGTGGCAGTTTCTTCATTATTGTCTCCTTGTGGCTATTACAGAGAAGAGAAACTGAGCAGACATGCTAATGAGCACACAGTGTGTGGGAGAAACACCTCAAAATTCTCTTGCATTGGATGGGTAGCTCATTCCTACTTAGTCATTCTAAAAATAAGCCTCTAGTTGGCAGTCGGGAGATGGATTATTTACAGTTTCTGTGATGGAAGTTTCTACTTGGATTAGCTTTGGGTATTTCTATTTAATTGCAAACAAACTTGTTGCCCACCCTAAAGTCCTCATTTAGACAACTCACTTCTAGTCAGAGAGTCTGACACCCTGTGATTCTATTCACATTTCCCTATCTTGATTAAGATATTCCAGTTCAGGCTATCTAGCTCCATGCCCTCATACAAATAAAGAAACCCAGACCCACAGAGACTAAAGGATTTGTCCAAGGTCATTCTAGTAGTAAGCAGCAGAGGAAAAATTAAAACGTAGGTCCTCTAAGGCTAAATCCAACACTCTTCTCACTCTATCCTGCTGCCCCCCCTCCCCCAAGTAGGCACTTTACACATACTTTGTGCAAAGCATGAATTTGTATGGGAACTAGAAACATATGTTTATTTTAATCAGTTATTTAATCATAAAAATTTTCAACTCTAGTTCTCTTCTGAATCAATCTTTCTATTTCTATTAGAAAGTTAAAGAGTCTCTGTTCACTCATGTGTCCAGGACAGTGGTGATTACTTCCCTGCCAGGAAATTTGATCTCTTTACAGATAAGTTTTTCATTTTCTCAGAAGCCTAGAAAGACTGATATTAATGACCCATTTTCCAGATATGGCTAATGGAAGTGGGTAGAATTTCCCAATGTTAGAGGAGATAGAATCTATATTGCCAATATGAGTTTCTTATTCTGAGTCACACACTGAGGCCAGTAGGTGCTTAATCTCCCCAGATTGTTTCACAGCTGTTAGGATTTCATGACCTTTACACAGACACATGAAGAAGCTAACTAATCATAGCATGAGTTGGAAGGGGGCAGATTGGGGATATAAGGAGATGAGGGTTTAGAAAGACATAGGGCAGTTGCCAAATATCTTACCAGCATTGGCATGGTCCCAGTAATCAGAATACATAGGAATTTTGTAATCCTTTGCTTTAGCATCTATGCTTTTCTTGGGATATCATTACAGCATTATGGAGGATGACTGATAATAATATTTATATAATTATAATATAATAATAGTACCTAGGTCCCAGGGTTGCTGTGAAGATAGAATAAGAAAATATTGCAAAGCACTTTGCAAAACTTCAATGCTAGTTATTAAAAGGAACACATGATGTCAAATTTCTCCCAGTTCCTCCTTAACTCTTCACTTCTCTTCCTCACTTCCTCTTCCTGCTTCTCCTTCCCTCTAAATATATACCCATTTGCCAATGCCACCCTTAGGACCAGTATGGTTCAGTGGAAAGAGCAGCAGTTCTGAAGTCAGGACTTGAGTTGAAGTTCTACCTCATCAGAGGTAGTGTGTGACCATGTTACTGAACCTCCCTTGTCTCAGTTTCCTCGTCTGTAAAAGGAGGGGTTGAACTGTGCAATCTCTTCCAGGTCTAGATCTGCGTACTATTACCAGAGACTGTATCTGGCTGGAGCCGTCAGAGGATTTTCATATAATTGAGTTTTAATGTACATACAGATGAGATGTGCACTGCAGGAAAAAGCCAAAAACAAAGACATGAGCACCTCCTGCTTGATTCTCTTCTCTGCTGTCCTCTCTTCTGGAGGAAATAAGAAGTTAAGGGTCTAGGTAAATCATTGCCGTATTCTCAGTCTCCCTTCCTACCTCCTGACTTCCTCACAGTGCTCTTTCTCAATAAGGGACAATAATCTGGTTCTAGGCCAGAGGTGCAATTTAGTATGTAACTGACATCCTTCACTTCAGAGAAAAGATGTGTTGCCTGGTTTTAAATGACTCAATAGAAATGGAGTTGCAACCAGCTGTAGATTTCCCTGCAGGATCCTATTAGGAAGTCTCCCCTAAGAAATCGGAAGGATTCCTTTCCTGAGTTCTATCCCATTGCTCAGTCATACCACTGGCAGTGGGCTAAATAAAGATTTATGTTAAATGATTTGTAGGTGGTCATCACTTTGCTCATCACGTGTCTAAACCTGAGTTCCTTATTGGGAGAGGCAATGCAAAGTATAACTCTCGCAGCTGGAGAAATTGAAAATACTCTCTAAGGTATTCAGACTAATTGGTCAACTATTGTAGGTAATGGGTGACATTAATTTGGGTATATAAAACAAACAAAACATTGAGTAGGAGAGTTTTTTTTTTTGTACCTAGCCAGAAAACCACTAGCAGAGTTTCTTCTAGAAAAGAAAAACCTCCTCTTTAGATATTTTTAGGATTGAATTTTGATTTTCATTCTTTGAATTATATTTTTTTCTCTTGTTCATGAATTGTAGAGCTGGATACATTTTCCTGGCTGAATCGGAATTCCAATTTCTTATGCAGATGATTGTCATTGAATCTATGGTAAGAGAGAACTAGTACAATGTGCAGCAAACTAAGAATATCTGGGATTTACATTGCATAAAGAAGACAGTATTAGTGAATGTATCTGCTGCTCCCTTCTTAGCTGTTATGGAAGCTGAGATCAATTGTTTCCAAGAGTCCCTTACTTGGGTAAAAAGTACTGTGCCCTGGGGCAACTAGGTGGCACAGTCAATAGAGCACTGGCCCTGGAGTCAGGAGGAACTGGGTTCAAATTCGACCTCAGACACTTGACAAACCCCACTAGCTGTGTGACCTTGGGCAAGTCACTTAACTCTAATTGCCCTGCCTTCCCCCTCCACAAAAGAAAAACTGACAATAATAACATCATAGATTTAGAGATGGAATGGAGGCTTCTTGGGGGATATAGATCAAAATTCTCATTTTGAATTTGAGGAAAGTGATGTCTAAAGCAAGGCTACATGAAGAGGCTGAGCCAGGATTTGAACCTGTGTGCTGACTCCAAATCCAATTCCCATCCCATCACTTTGCCTCCTAAAAAACTTTGCAGCTGTCAACAAAGATGAAATAATGGGTCAAAGTGGTAACTTGTCATTTGTGTACATGCCTTATTCCTTCTTCTAAACTGTAAACAAAACTTCATTGTATACCCAGAACCAACACTACATATTATGCTTAATAAATATTGGTTGATAAAAGCTGAAGAATAAAAAATGTTAAGGAAACAGGTGCAACAGATAATGAGTGTTATGACCAATGCTTGGTCATCTGTCAGTAGCCATGACATTGGGCTTGCATCTGTTAATCAAGTGACCATGTTTGGTTCATATGTAAGATAAGGCTAAGACTCATTTAAGGCCTCCATACTATTGGCTATGCCCTTTTCTAGTCATTCTTTTTTGCTGTTCAATTTATGATCTCCACTAAAAGTCATAACATAAGCCTAGTTTATTGCCTCATGCAAATGCCTCATCATATGAGACAATTTAATCAAGAGTCCAAGGGAGGTTCCTAGAGCCTGTACCTCAAGAACTCAAGGAGAGCTGGAGGGGGCTCCAAGGATTACTATATCCCATACATTTTTGGAAGGTTGCCTCATTTTGATAATTCTATTCCCTACAATTATTTATTGTTCTTATGATTTATTCTTTAACCCATTCTTTAGTATAGAATTATTTCCTCTTCATTTATGTCATTATATTTTATTTATATTTCCCATTGATTTAATTTTGCCTTATATAGAATAGATGAACAATATGTTTAATAGCTGTACCTTTCCCCATTGATTTTTGAGTTCATTAGGCACATGATTATGATTAGTATCATTTTGGTAAAGTTTCTATATGATCTTAAGAAATAAGTATAGTCCTTAACATTCCCATTCAATAATTATCATAGGTCTATCAAACCTAGTTTCTAACATCTTAATCAGATCTATGATTTCCTTCTTGGTTACATACAAGAAGATTTGTAAAATTTCAACAGATACTTTTAATTACTGTTTTATTATTTAGATACATTTGCATTTCGATTACATTTTCCTGTAAGTATTTTGTTGCTCTGACATAGAGTGAAATATATATTTGATATTGTTAGTATGAGGGAACATGTTAAGTGCTTTGCAAATCCTAACGCACTATATAAATTCTAGTTATTATAATTGACAGCTAGATGATACAGAGGATATAGTAGATATCTCACTGGAGTTGGTGTCAGGAAGACCTGAGTTCAAATTTGGCCTGAGATACTAATTGTGTGATGTTGGGGAAATCATTTAATGCCTGTCTAATCACTCACTTTTCTCATCTGTAAAATGGGAATAGTAATAATATTTATATGCCAGAGTTGTTGGGAGGATAAAATGAGGTATTTGTAAATTGTTTAGTGAGCCATAAAATAGTATATAAATGCTAGTTATTATTATTATTATAACAATTATCAGCATCATTATTATCATTATTAACATTAGAATCTAAATGACTCAATAGATGAATACTTCTCTCTGTTTCAGTTTCTTCAGCTGTAAAATGGGGACAATAAGAGCACCCACCTCCAAGGGTTGTTATGAGGATCAAATAAGTTTAGTTTTAAATGAGTTTTTATTAAAATCATCTGTTTCTCACATCATAGTTATCTTAAGAATTCCTCTCTCCCACTTGATAGAGAGCCATTTCATATAGCAAATAAAATTTTTAGAGGAAAAAAAAATCATCCACAACTGATTGATACATTGAAAATGACCACATACATGTATAATGTGTAAACACCAGTGGACCTCCCATCTCCAAGAAGAGTTGCATTAGGGGTATCTTCTCATGTCTCTTCATTTGAGCCCTTCTTGATCTTTACAAATTTATTACATTTACTTTTGGTATTTTAGTGGGTAGTTTCTTCCATTTACATTCTTGTAGTTACAGTGTGTATTGTTTTCTTGGCTCTGCTTACTTCACTCTTCATATAGATTTTTCCATGCTTCTCTATACTCATCACACAAATCATTTCTTATAGCATAATAACATTTTATTACATTCATGTGCCATATTTGCTTAGCCATTCCCTAATCTATGTGATCCACCTTGCTTTCAATACATCTTTTTTAATCAGAGAAAAGTGCTGCTATAAATATTTTGGTATACCTGAGCACTTTCTTCTTCTTCTTAATGTCTTCCTTGGGGTATATACCCAGTTACGGAATTTCTGATTTCAAGGCCATGGCTATTTTAGTTACTAAAACTAACTCCAAATTGCTTTCCAAAATGGCAATACTGTTGAGATTTAGGGGTGCTTGAGACCCCAAAATACCAATATGTTGGGTACTGCTGAATGAATTTCACTGAAGCCTTCTCTCTGTCAAAGTAAAAGAAAGGTTATTAAAAATTCACCATAATGGGTAGACTCTTAAGGAGCCTAAGTATTTGTGATGCTTGTCAACACAAGCAGGCCAGAATAATCTGACACAGAGTAAGAATGTGCTAGATTAATTTCAACCCCTTCATGGAGCCAAGATGGATCTTACATATAGAAAAATTGTGGGAGGGATTTAGGGGTAGTCTAGAGGAGGGGTTTGGGGAGGGTCTGGGAGGAGGAGTCTAAGGAGAATCTTGAGGAAATCCGGTCAGACTCCAGTAAGGAGATTAAGGGTGAGAAATAGCTGAAGGCTACCTGGAGATGACAGACAATGGAGGGCTAGGCTAGTTTAAGGTTAACAAGTTTCAGTATAGATATTTTGATAAGATAACAGGTGGGAAGTAGCTGGACAATGGAAGGCCAGGCCAGGTTAAGAGTAACAGAGATTTGGGCCTAGCTATAATGAAAAGCTTATGGCCTCAGAGAAATGCCTTATCAAGTCAGAGGATTCAATCAGAGTTTCAAGGGTTTCCCAGAGCCCCCATCAGTACTACTTCACAGCAACAATGCATTAGTGTACTTATCATTCCATAATTCTTCCAACAATGACTATTGTCATATTTTGGTCAATTTGGGGAATTTACAAATCATGAAAGCAAGTCAACAGCCTGCTAAAGGAGATCCAAAAATACAATGAAGAAAATAACACCTTAAAAAATAGACTAACGGGGGGCGGAGCCAAGATGGCGGAGTAGAAACAGCTCGTCCAAGCCTCTCTGCCCCCAGATTCTCCACAAACTATGTAAAAAAGGACTCTGAAAAACTTCTGGAGGCCCAGCACCCACAGAACGACACAGAGAAGCTAACCTCCCGCTGAGGACAGCCCAGCACCCTGCAGGAAGGACCAGCGCAATGGTCTGGGAGCCGGCAGTGCGCAGAGCGCAGGAGCCGAGCCGAGCCCAGGTCCACGTGAGCCGAGGTTTTAGCCCCAGGGCGGCAGGGCCAGCAGCCGTCTGGAGGAACCCCAGAACACCAGGAACTGTGGAGATTCCAGAATTATCAACATAGACTTGCCTAGGACAAAGTAAGAGGTTAGTGTCCTATGGACTTTGGGACCTGTATTTGGGGAATGCGTCAGCTCCCTCCCCTGGGGGCTAGAAGCCACTGAGGACAAAAGCCATTTTGTAGTTTTCAGAGGCATTTCCGGCTCCCAGCCTACAAATCGTGGGGAGATCCAGCGATCAGTCTTAGGGGGTAATCGCTCTTGCTTTAACCTCCCTGGATCTGGATTGTGATCTAGGGTGGAAGTTGTGGGTGGGTTTACAGCTTGCCAGAAACGGAAGTTGCCCCCCACACATTCGGGACGAAAATTCCTCTAGCTGGCCTTAAAGTCATAGTGTGGCAACAAGCCCAAAAGTCAAGCAATCAAGTGGCAACATGCCAAGGCAAAGGAAACAGAAAAATGCAACCCTAGACTCCTATTTTGGGGGGATAGAGCGGGAAAAGGACTGTGAGGTCAGAAGTCCTGCTCCAAAAGCCCCAGGGGAAAACATGAGTGGGTTGCAGGCCATAGAGGACCTTAAGAAGGACTTTAAAAATCAAATAAGAGAAGTGGAGGAAAAATTGGAAAGAGAAATGAGAAGGATGCAGGACAAATATGAAATGAGGGTCAACAGCCTGACTGAGGAAAACAACACCTTAAAAAATAGACTGACTCAAATGGCAGAGGAGGCCCAAAAGGGCAATGAGGAGAAGAATGCCTTAAAAAGTCGAATTTGCCAGATGGAAAAAGAATCTCAAAAGTTCACTGAGGAGATTCATTACTTCAGAGTTAGACTGGAGCAAATGGAAGCTAGTGACTTTGTGAGAAATCAAGATGCTGTTAAGCAGATCCAAACAAATGAAAGATTAGAAGGCAATGTGAAATATCTCATGGGAAAAAACACTGACCTGGAGAATAGATCCAAGAGAGACAATTTAAAAATTATTGGACTACCTGAAAGCCATGATCAAAGAAAGAACCTAGAAATCACCCTTCAAGAAATTCTCAAGGAAAATTGCCCTGATGTTTTAGATCCAGAGGGCAAAATAGAGGTTGAAAGAATCCACAGATCACCTCCTGAAAAAGATCCAAAAAGAAAACTCCCAGGAATATTATAGCCAGGTTCCAGAATCCCCAGATCAAGGAGAAAAATACTACAAGCAGCCAGGAAGAAACAATTTCAATATTGTGGAAACACAATCAGAATAGCCCAGGACCTGGCAGCTTCTACACTGAGGGATCAAAGGGCATGGAATATAATATTCCAGAGGGCAAAAGAGCTGGGAATGAACCCAAGGGTCACCTACCCAGCAAAACTGAATATTTTGTTTCAGGGGAAAATATGGTCATTCAGTGGAATAGAGGACTTTCAAGCATTCTTGAAGAAAAAACCAGAGTTGAATAGAAAATTTGACATCCAGACACAAGAAGCAAGAGATGCCTGAAAAGGTAATCAGGGAAAAGAAATCAAAAGGAACTTATCAAAGTTGAACTATTTACATTCCTATATGGAAAAACAATAACTGTCACTGATGAAATCTTTCTCAGTATGAAAATAATGGAAGAAGGGTGTATGGTCATATGAATACATATGTGAATGTGTGTATATATGTTTACAGTTATATGTGGATAGAGGGCATAGGGTGAATTTGTTGGGAAGGGAGGATACTCAAGGGATGAAATTATGAGGTGAGAGAGGAAAGTCACAAGAGGAGATCGGGAAAGACAGGGTAGGGCAAACTATCTCATGTAGAAGAAGCAAGGGGAAGAGGCTGCAAGGGAGGGGAAGAATAGGAAGGCAAAAAGGCAAAACCACATTCTCATTGAATTTGATTCAGGGAGAGAATGACATACATACTAAATGGGATATCTCAACCTACAGCAGAATAGGGGGAAGGGAGATGAGAGGAGGGATGATGGATGGGAGGGCATCCTTGGGGGGAGGGGAGGTTGGAAGTACCCACAATAGAAGAGGGACAGGATCATGTAGGGAATGGACCAGGTGGGGGTGGGATGAGTGGGAGGGAATTATAAGCAGCCTTGTACAATATATCTACTATGATAATGTTTTGCATAGCTAGACATGTACAACATATACTGAATTATTTATATCCCAAGAAGGAATGGGTGACAAGGGAGGAAGGAAATGGATCTGAAATTCAAGATCGTAACATTAAATGTTTCAAATATATATATAAATACTATTGTTAATACTCTTTTGCCTATAATTGGGAGATAAGATATGCAGGCATTGGGACACAAAGATTCATCTTCCTCTAATGGAGAAGTCGATGGGGGTATGGGAGAAGGTATGGGAGAGAGCAGATTGGAGGAAGTGATATCTTGTGGGACTGCTATTCTGGGAGGTTGGGTAGGGGAATAATGGGGGGAAAATGATTGTAACTCAAAATCTGGCGGAAATGAATGATGTAAAACAGAAGTTAATAAAGTATTTGTTTAAAAAAAAAATAGACTAACTCAAATGGCAAAAGAAGCCCAAAAAGCCAATGAGGAGATTGCCTTAAAAACCTGAATTTTCTATATGGAAAATGAATTTCAAAAACTCACTGAAGAGAATAACTCCTTCAAAATTAGATTGGAGCAATTGGAAGGTAATGACTTTATGAGATATCAATATACTATAAAACAGATCCAAACAAATGAAGGCAATGTGAAATATCTCCTTGGAAAAACCACTGACCTGGAAAATAGATCCAGGAGAGATATTTTAAAAATTATTGGACTACCTGAAAGCCATGATAAAAAAAAAAAAAAGCCTAGACATCATTTTTCAAGAAATTGTCAAGCAAAATTGCCCTGATAGTCTAGAACCAGAGGGCAAAATAGAAATTGAAATACTTCACTGATCACCTCTCAAAGGCAATCACAAGATCTCAAAAAGAAAACTCCTATAGCCAAATTCCAAAATTCCCAGGTCAAGGAGAAATACTGCAAGCAGTCTCCAAGAAACAATTTGAGTATTTTGGAAACACAATCAGGATAACACAAGACCTAGCAACTTCTACATGAAGGGATCAAAAGGCTTGGAATATGATATTCTGGATGTCAGAGGAGCTAGGAATAAAACCAAGAATCACCTACCCAGCAAAACTGAGTATAATGCTACAGGGGAAAATATAGTCATTCAGTGAAAGAGAGGATTTGCAAGCATTCTTGATGAAAAAACCTGAGCTGAACAGAAATTTTGACTTTCCAATACAAGAAGCAAGAGATGCATGAGAAGGTAAACAGGAAGGAGAAATCATAAGGAACTTATTAAAGTTGAACTATTTACATTCATACATGGAAAAATGATAATTGTAACTCATAGGACTTTTCTCAGTATGAGGACAGTTGAAGGGAATATATATATATATATAGACACACACATATATATATATATAATAAGTATATATGTATAGTATGCATATATAATATATGTGTATATATTATATGTATATATAATTTATATGTATGTATATATAAATATATATGTGAGTGTGGGCATATGTATGATCATGTATACATAGACAGAGGGCACAGGAGGAGTTGACTATGAAGGGATGAGATCTAAAAAATAAAATTAAGAGGTGAGAGAGGAATTTATTGGAAGAAGGAGAAAGGGAGAAATAGATTAGGGTAAATTATCATATAAAAGAGGCAAGAGAAAACTGTTACAATGGAGGGGAAGAGTATGATAGGGAAAGGGACAATCTTATTCTCATTGAATTTGGCTTAAGGAAGGAATAACATACACACTCAATTCCCCATCTTACCCTACAGGAAAATAGAGGGGTAGAGGATAAGAGGGAAGATGATAGAAGGGAGGGAAGATTGGGGGAGAAGGTAGTTAGAAGCAAACATTTTGGAAAAGGGATAGGGTCAAGGGAGAAAATAGAATAAGTGGGGGGCAGGATAGGATGGAGGGAAATATAGATTTAACTATATTTAAATAGTTAAATACACTTTCACAATATAACTGCTATAGAAATTATTTGGGTAACTACACATGTACAACCTATATGGAATTGCTTATCTTCTCAGTGGGGGCAGGTGAGGATGGAAGAAGGGAAAAAATCTGGAACTCAAAGTTTTAAAAACAAATTTTTTAAAAATTGTTTTTTTACATGCAACTGGGAAATAAGATATACAGGCACTGGGGAATAGAAATCCTTCTTTCCCTATGTAATGCCATACATGAGCAGCTTTCCAGAAGAATGCTACTGTGAACAGCCTTTAAGATTCTGACTACACAGTATAGTGAACACTCTATTTATTCCATAACAAATCAAAGCAAAACATTCACAGAAAATCAAGGTACAGCATTCACAATATTACAACTTATCACAGAAAATCATAATATAGTATGCACCACAGCTTATCATTAAAATGGCCATGTAGTTTTCACTAAAGTGGTCACAAGATTTAGAACAAAGAACAATCATCTCAAAGCACAATAGTCAAAGTCTTCCACTCATGGGGCACACTTGATTAACTCAGTCACTTATTCAGCAATCAATTACTAAGTATCATACACAAACCCTCCACCCCTAGGTCACTAGTAAACTACAATTTCATCATTACTCAGGACCCATGAAGAGGTCTTTTCATCTTGACTTGGGGACGGTTCTCACATTCCCTGGATCCCCTTCCATGGTCCCAGATTCTACCTGGATTCACCAGACTGTCACCTGGGTTCAATGGCAGACAGCTCCCAGTTCCTTGTCCAGCTCTCCGGGCAGGTCCTGCTCCACACTGAAGTTCACAGTGTCCAGTCCATCTCAAATCC
The DNA here is from genome assembly GCA_011680675.1 of Gymnobelideus leadbeateri. Lineage (NCBI taxonomy): Eukaryota > Metazoa > Chordata > Mammalia > Diprotodontia > Petauridae > Gymnobelideus > Gymnobelideus leadbeateri. The sequence continues at coordinate 26,870 of WOXC01011970.1, forward strand.
TTCACAATTCTGCTCCCGGGGCTTTAAGGCTCAACCAAGCCACAAACAGACAAAGTTTCAGTACCCCAGTAATGTTGCCTCCGTCTTCTGCTTCCTCAGTCTTCTCCTGGGCTCCTCTGTCTCCTGGGTTCCTGGGCTCCTGGCTCCTGGGCTCTTCTTCAGAAGAAGCTCCCCCACCACAAGTTCTCAGGAAATTCTGGCTCAGTTCTCCATTCTCTCTTTTGTAGCTGCTCTGCTTCCAGATTCTGGTCCCAAGAAATTCAGACTGTGCCTCTCTGGGGCTTTTCTTATATCTGAAGCATTACTTCCTGTTTCAGCCAAGCCTTTCATGTTATGTCAGGAACAGGGGGTCATACCTTCGGTTTCTTTCATAGAAGCTTGATCAATTACTAAGTGCTAAGTACCTGCTACCTTTGCCAACACGAAGGGATCTTCAAATTCAAATTATATTACTATTCCACCCTGCTACAAAGTTGGAGGAGGGCTGATGAGGAAGATATAAGAGAGAACAGACTGGGGGAAGGAGTATTCAGTAGGTTTGCTATTTTGGGGTGGGGGTAGGGGAAAGAGAGGGAGAAAAATTAACTCAAAATCTTATGGAAATGAATGTTGAAAAGTAAAAATAAATAATTTTTTTTAAAAAAAAAGAATATATCTCCAACCAAACTAATAAAACCGTGCATGCTGTGCCTGGGAAATGAAATGTAGACTCATCCCCTAAAACTCAACACTATGTACAGCCTCAATACAGAAATGCCAATTTTCAGAAAGTGGCACGTGCAATTAATCTTATACCAGTAATTCTTTTGGAATTATTTATACAGATGAGCATTATATGTAATTAAGTTGTGGGACTTAGATAATAAATTTACATTTTACATAACTTCCCCACCCCCTGAAGTAGAAGACAGAGTGGAGAAAGATTTTCACATAACAAGACTATGAAAAACTGAGTTTCTCACAATTGCTTTTAAAAGAAAAGGTTAATCATAAACATGATTATCCTGATTATACTACACTATGAGTTTATTTTAAAAGATGCTAATTTTTAAAAATGATATAATTTTATAAATTGCCCCTACTAATATGAAATTATACAATTCCCTGAATAGTATAAATATAGTTTACATAACTATATTTATAAAACTAAATACTTATTTATAATACTTAATTTATATAACTATATTTATAAAACTAAATACTTATTTATAATACTTAATTTATATAACTATATTTATAAAACTAAATACTTAGTTTTCTAAGTATTTAAATTTTTTTCTTCTTCCTCTACCTCTTTTTTCCTTTCTTGGTTTTTTTTTTTAACATATAACTGTCTATAGTATGTTTTGGTTATTATTTTTATTAATATGACTTTGTTGTGACTTCACCTTTGCTATTTTTTATGTAAATTTCTGCTCTTTTCTTTTTAATTAGATAGCTAAGGAATGATCACTTTTATTATTCTTTTCAAAGAGCCAACTTTTAGTTTTATTATTATTCTATGTTCTTTTGTTTTCAATTTATCTATCTCCCCTCTAATTTTTAATATCTCTTCTTCTGTGCTTATTTTAGGGTTATTTGTTGGCTTTCTAATTTTAAAAATTTATATTCATTTTCATTTTTCTTTTTCTTATTTTGTTAATGTATGTTTGCTGGGATGTGATTTTCCCTCTGAAGACTGCTTTAATTTCATCCCAGAAATTTTGGTATGCTGTTTCATTGTGGTCATATTCTTTTACATAGTTATTAATTGTTTTCATAATTTGTTCTTTGATTCACTCATTATCTAGGATTTCATTGTTAAGCCTTCATTTAGATATGTGCTCCTTTTTTGGTGGTCCCCAAATAAATTTCTGTTTTTAGTGCATCATGGTCAATTTTTGTAAAAATCCTATGTGGTGCTGAAAAATATGTATATTCATGTACTGCTCCAGTTAGAAGATGTTATAAGTTCTTTAGTTCTTCTGTTTTTTTTTCATAGCAATCTATTCAATTCAATGATTGTCAGCCAGTGTATATTTATAAAGCACCTACTATGTATCAGACCTGTGCCTTATGTGACTATATATTTAAAAATATATATATATGTGTGTGTGTGTGTGTGTGTGTGTGTGTGTGTGTGTGTGTGTGTGTTTACACTGTGGATATATACATGAAAAAAGATAGTCATTACCCTCAAAAAGCTTATAGATTAGACTATACGGGTGGAGAACCTAGGACCTTGAGATCACATGTGACCCTCTAGGTCCTCAAGTGCTGCCTAAAGGGCCTTAAGGACACAGGTTCCCCACCCCTGGTCTAATGGATAGACAAAACAAATATTTTCCCTTTTATTTTGGTTAGAGTTATCCAAAATTAAGAGAGGAACACTGAAATCTTCAGTCACTATTATGCTACTATGGCTTTGTAACTCAGATGTTTCCTTATGAATTTGGATACTAAGAATTTGAAACTTATGAATGAATTAATAATATTGATTTATTGTCTATGGTTCCTTTCAGCACAATATAGTTTCCTTGTTTATTTCTATATTTTGGTTGTTTGCTTTGTCAGCATGATTGCAATGCCTCCTTTTTAGGTTTTATTTGATGCATAGTAAATTTTCCTTCCATTCCCACAGTTTTATTTTGTGTCTGTCTTTATTTTTAAATGTATTTCTTGTAAGCAACTGACTGTAGAATTTTGTTTACTTATCCAGTCTGTCATTCTTTTTCATTTTATTGGATTGTGAAATTATGGAAATTAGTTTTATATTTTCCTCTGTCTCATGTTTTTTTTTTTTTCAAGTTGTAATTCATCTGTGCAAACAGTACTATATTCCTTCAATTGTTTACCTTAACCTTTTTTAAAGTGGTCCCATTCCTACTGGATCTCTTCCCCTCAGTCTTCATTCCTTCTTCTTGATTGTTACCCTTCTCTCTTTAGGGTTTTACTTATTAGTTCCTTTTTTCTCCTGCTTTTATCTGGTTTTATAATTCTTCCTGTTATTTTTTTTCTTCTCAGTCAAAGAGATTTCCCCTTTCTCTCCTAGCCTTCAACTAGTCCAGTTCATTAGTTTTTGAAACTTTATTTTTTGTGCCCCTTTCCAAAAAGTATTTCTTTTGCTCTCTTCATTATCTACTCTCTCTTTCTTATCTCCTCTAGACTCTCATTCTCTATTTCATAAACCCTATAAATATCCAGTCTCTCTCTATTTTCTGTATTAATCATTCAATCAAAACTTTTGAAGTATTCATTCTAGATTCTCCCCCTAGGCAGTTTCTGTTATTGCCTTATAAAATTAGTCCTATGGATTCTCCTTTTCCATTTTGCCTCACCCCCAGAAATATGCTAATTATTGCAAAAAAAAAAGACAGAGAGGACCCTGCCTCGTGGTAGGACTCCTTTAATTATCAGATACCTGATTATTCTGCCCATGATTGATCTATACTCTCTATAAGTTACTCCTCTCACCAAATCTCCCTCCCAGCATCCATGTCCTCCCTCTCTTCCAGGTGCTCACTTTCCTCTGGAGTTCTAACTCTCCTTACTTCCTTAAGTAAGATTTATGAGGTACAGGCTCTGGAAACCTCCTTGAACTCTGATTGAATCTTCCCATTTGATGAGGCATTTGCCTGAGTCTATAAGCCTTTCCTTATAGCTTGGCTCAAATCTTTGTCACTAGCCAAGCCCTCCATTGTCCAGCTAGCCCCCACCCTTGATCCTCCTAAAATATCTATACACTCTTAAACTAGTCTAGCCCTCCATTGTTTCATCTTCAGGTAGTCTACCCTCAATCTCATTTGACTCCTCCCCTAGATTCCTCCCACAACCTTTCTTTATATAAGACCCCATTTTGCCCCCATGAGAAAGAGAAGGCCGGAGAATGATCTAGCACAGTCTAACCCTGTGTCAGATGATTCTGGCCTGCTTGGCCAGTACAAGCATCACAGATACCTAGGCTCCTTTAGAGTCTACCCATTATGGTGAATCTTTAATAAACTTTGCTTTTCTTTGGCTGAGAGGAGACATGAGTCGAATTTATTCGGCAAGACCCAGTGCATTGGTTTTTTGGGGTCTTAAGCACCCCTAACTCTATACCTTAATATTTTATGGTTCCCTGCCCTCTATAAGACAAGTAGACTTTTCAAGCACCAATTTTCCTAAACCACAATTAGAACAAAGTCCCCATTTCTCTTTACAGAACATTGTTTACCCATAGGAGCATTTATCAGTGGAACACCTTTCTACCACCAAGGCAAAGTATCTTTCTTCTTCTTTTCAGTCCTTCACTTAATGGGGTTATGGGACCTCTAGTCCTAAAAGGAAAAAAAAAGCCATGTCTTTGAAAACAACCCAGTCCCTGAATTTTCCCATAGATTTCAGCAACCCAGATCACTGGTGCCTCAGCCCAAGGCAACTGGCCCATGCCAGCCTACCTTGATTACTTAGTCAACTTACTTGACATTCTAGTTCTTGACCTATCCCAGACTACTAGCCTGGATCAGCTACTCCTTAATTACATCTAGATCCTTTCAAAGTTGCTCCTGGACTACCCCAGGTTATTTACTATTATTTAATCCCATCCAGATCTTCTCAGACTCTTCCAGAGTCTTTTCTTGTATATAAATACCATTTTTTTTTCTTTTTGGAAGGAGGAGGGCAGGGCAATTGGGGTTAAGTGACTTGCCCAAGGTCACAGGCCAGTAAGTGTTAAGTGTCCGAGCCCAGATTTGAACTGAGGTCCTCTTGACTCTAGGGTGGTGCTCTATTCACTGTGCCACCTAGCCACCCCTATAAATACCAATCTTACTCCTATTAAATCTCTCAGATTTGCTTAGAATCTAGCAACTTCTATTGGCATCACAAATAAACCTCACCACCTTGACTGAAAGAAGGCTTGAGTGGTCAAATTCTTTCGAGGCAGACATACCCTGTACCCTTCCTTTTGGGGTTCCCAGCACCCCAAGCCACAACACACTTATCCCTCATCTTCCTCACCTATTTCTCTTCAGGGGCTTCCCCTCATTGCTAGCCTTCTATTTGACTGAGGCACAATCACACATTCCTCTTTTTCCCTTTTTTAACGTTCACTGCCATGATTTAAGGTTGTCCTACAAACAACAACAACAAAACCCAAAACGCCATTGATTCATCTGCAGGGAGCTGTCACCAGGTTCTGTCCATAATGTCCTATACCTACCTCTCCACTGTTTTCTCCACCTGACTTTGTCTTTACCCCATCTCCTTTTGTATGTTTAGAAATAAGTCTCCTATTGGTGTTTGTGGTGTTACTCTTGCTGTTGCTATCCTTGTCTACTGCTGTTATTAGCTTGTGTGTTTCTGTTGTTTGGGGTGCTTGAATAGCAAATAATCTCTTCAGTTCTGGTTTTGTCTAAAAATGTTTCAAATACCTCTTTATTATTGAACATATAAATTTTTTTTTCTTTTATTTAAACTCAGATTTGCAGAGTAGGTCACCCTGGGCTGTATCCTGAGCTCCATTGCTCTGAGGAACACAATATTCCATTCCCACTTACGTTTTCTGGTGGGTGAAGAATAGTCTTTTGTTATTTGAATTTCCTTTCTTTTTAATTTTAAACTGAACCATGAAATTTAACAACTATGTGTCTTAGAGTTTGCAGGCTTGGGTTTTTACTGGAGGCAGTTCTTTCAATTGATATTTTATTTTCCAGATTCAGAAGTTCTGAGCAGTTTTTTCCACTATTTCCTACACTATAGTATTAAGGTTATTGTTTTGTTGTGTTCTGGGAGATCTATGATCCTTACTTAGGTTGTCACAGTATCCTGACTTTGAGATCAGTATGTTTTGATTGCATAATGAGCATATTTTCTTTTAATGTTGAGAGAAATTAATATTATATGATTATATTAGTAACCACTTATTAATTTGTGATTGTAATGGTAATGAAATTTGAGGATCCTTTTGTGTTACTAACCTGAGAGATTCTTAGAACCTAGTTTCAAATTAAGCCTCTGTTAAAGAAATAGAAGGTATGAACCCCTGTTGCTGATGTAACAGGAAGGGACTGAACAGGGAGGAGCAATACTGTATATAAGGAAAAACCCCAGCTGGTAAAGTCAGAATTTCCTGGGAACTTGTGGTGGCAGAGCTTCTTCTGAGAGCTAGCTGAACTGCTGAGGACTTCCAAGGCCAGCCAGAGCTGCCAGAGGAGGCATGACTGTAGTGTCATACTTTGTCTGTTTGTGGATTTGTTAAGCCTTGACTTGCCAGGAATAGAAACTGTGAAGGATTTAAGGTGGACTGGACACTGTGAGCTTCAGTGTGGAACAAGAACTGAAAGGAGAGCTGGACAAAGAGCTGGGAGCTGTCTGCCTTTGAACCCAGGTGACAGTTTGGTGAATTCAGATAGGAGATGGGACCATGGAAGGGGAACCATGAAGGCTGAAAGCCTGTCCCAAATCAAGATGAGAAGACCTCTCCGTGAATACTGAGTAGCAACTGACCCTGATGTGAAGTTTTGCTTTGGGACTCACTTTGGGAAGAGTTGTGTAATTTGGCCAGATGAGACTCTGGGCAGCCATTGAGTGCACCCCCCCCCCCCACCTTTTGAAAACCCAGATATTGGTGCTCCCCTCTCTGGTAACTAACTAGGTGTGGATGTAATGGTCAGACAGCTGGAAGCCCTGTCTGCTGAATGGTGTTATTTTCTGTTGAGTAGTAACTGATGGAATTGTAATTTATTTGTGATTGTACTTTGTGACTGAATTAAGGACTCTGTGATTGACTAAATGAATGTACTACTCAGGGGTGGAATACTTTGACTTTTGTATTTTGTGTGCCTTAAGGAGGCAAGCCTCCTTAAAGATGATTGAATGATTTAGTTACTAAATGATTATACTTTGTTGAAAACTATTGGACCATTTTGGTGAAAACTATGTGGCCATTCTAGTGATAAGTAGTTGAATTGTAACATTTGTGAATGCTGTGTTTTGATTTTCTATGAATGTTTTGCTCTGATTTGTTATTGAATAAATAGAGAGTTCACTATACTGTGTAATCAGAACCTTGAAAAGCTGTTCCACAGCAGCAGTCCTCTGGAAAGCTGCTTGCCTTTGGCTTTACAGTAATATACTCTTTTCTTTGCTTTTTTTTCTTTTTTGCTTTTTTTTGAGGGGGGAAGGCAGGGCAATTGGGGTTAATTGACTTGCCCAAGATCATGTGGCTAGCAAGTGTTAAGTGTCTGAGTCCATATTTGAACTCAGATGCTCCTGACTCCAGGGCAAGTGCTCCATTCAATGTGCCACCTAGCCACCTGTGATCTACTCTTTTCTTCCTATTTATGTTAAGGTCCAATTTCTGAAAAGGTCAATTAACTTCTGAAGGGCATGACCGATTCATGAGATTCTCCTAGTCCTCAAGGTATATGCTTTTTAGTTTCACCTAGTTGTGAGACCAAGTTCCTGTTTAGAGTATAAACAGAATCTAGTCTGGGTGAACCTTTACCTGGGGAAAGAACCCTCTGCCCTGGATGCCTTTCATTAGAAGATGAGAGCAACCCAGTTGCCTTGAAGCTGCTGAGTCTCATGATCAAGCCACTCTCTTAGCAGGAGGAGCTGAAGACTTTTACCCAAGCTCTTCATTAAATATCCTCCAAAGAAGGTTGATTTTTCACTTGTCAGGAAAATTCTTTTTCCTGAAAGTTTTAGGCATTTCAGGGTCTCTCTTGGCATCTCTGGTTACCAAGAGAAAACACTGATAATTTATTGGTTGTTGGCTAGCCTGATTAGTAAATCGGTTATTAATTGGTCAGAAACCTTGTCTCTCAGGGTTTTCATTCATTACAATGTTATTGCCTTTTTTTTGCTTCTCTTCTTGATTGTCCTTCACTTCTACACATTTGCATTTCCAATCTATTTTTCTCTCTTTTTTTCTTTGGTGATACTTGCCATCACAGATTTCGGTTTGTCTATTCCACCCATTGTGTTTGTTGTGCATGTCATGAATTTTGCCCTCATAATTCTTATTTCTCTTTTGAATCATTCAGGGACAGTGTGTGATGTTTCTATGTTCTCCTCAAATTTCACAGGTTTTGTCTAATCAACTATTGGATAATTTTCCTTCATTTTGTATTTATTGATTTATTTAGTCTTTATTAATTTGTTTGTTTACTTTTAATTTACAAGATTCAGTTCCACAATCACTTGAGATTTAAATTTCAAGTATAGGATCTGCAAATACTTTCACATTAGACATTCGTCAGGTTATAAAGGAGGATTGTATCAGATGGAATGAACAATGGGAAAGAGGAAACAAAACCAAACAAGGAAAAGAGAGCAAGTAGTTTGCTTCAATCTGCATTTGAACTCTGTTCTTTTGTATTTTTTTTTAAACAGATACTTAGTTTTGTTTACTAGGTCTCAAGGACACATTTCTTTCTACTATTATTTCCCTGCCAATTTATCTATTTATGTTCAAGCTCTTTGAGTTTTCTTCTTCTTGAGATATTTGGTCATTTTGGTCTTCTCCCTTTCACTTATTTTCCCTTATTATTTTCTGAGTCTTTGACTTGCTTCCCTCAGAAGGTGTTTCCTTTGAGGCTAAATCTCAAAGCTTCTCAACCTCCTCTCACATTGGGACACAGCATAGATCTCTGTCCAGAGTGACTTCTGAGTGAAAAGAACTGGCCCCAAGTTGGGCACTAAGTACTTTTCTTCCGGCTTAGTGGAGTGTGACACAGCCCCCACATACATTGTGTACTATCTGCGCCATCCCTTCTGTTCTTCAGGTCTCTTGTCCAGCATGGATTGGCAGTTCCATGCTGGTGTAAGAAGGTTGATTTTTGTAGTTTGGTTCTGAGGCTCTGGGTGGATGGGGTGGATGGGATATGCTGCTGAGCTCTATTTTAAGCTCAGATATATATCCTACCCCCTTTCCCTCTGTTTCTAATTTTCCTATGGAGATCTTTTGTAGCACAGAACACTACCCACTCGGGCACTGGTTATGTGGCTTTAGTAATCTTCTATAGTCTAGAATACTGCAGTGGTATGTGAGATATCTATCCTGGCTGGAATAGGCATATGTAACCTGGAGCCAAGATCTCCATGGCAGTGGATAGAGGGAAGGGAGATTGGATCTAGGGTGGAGTTTTATTGAGATCCCATGAGGTGTGGGAGAGAGGTGTTTTGTGAACTCAGTACAGAAATCATTTTATAGTTTTGTTTGCTTGTGTTTTTTTTTTCCACCTTCTTTTGTATTCCAAGGTGTTCTAAATCTGTGGTGATAGCTGGAGTTTCTTTATCCTTTGTGCATAATTTGTATTTTTGGAGAAGTTTAAAAGGTCAAGGGGATCAGGAAAAATGTCTGGCTTTCCATCTTGTTTATCACATAAGATAATCTTTGTAAAGTACTCAGCACCATGCCTGGCACATAGTAGATGCCATATAAATACTAGCTATTATTATCACTGTTATTATTTTATTAAATGTGACCCCTTTAAGTTTAATATAGCTTTCATGTTTATCTCTATTGACAATATCTATTTATGACTATTATCTTATTTTTAAATTAGGATTGCAATTCATTCTTTCAACTGAATAAAATAGATTTTATTTCAGATTCATTTTTAACTTTGCATATGTCCATTCAAAGAAAAATTGAGTTCCAATGTGCTGGTGAATTGGACCTCAGCCTTCAGGATATATAGGCTTTAATCCTGCCTCTAAGGCTTGTTAAATATGTAACTATGAATAAATTACCTTTTGAGCCTTAGCTTCCTCATCTGAAAAATGAGGATGATACCTGTAGTACTTATCAAACACCTTATAAACATCAAATCAGATGAAGGGTGTAAAGTGCCTTTCAAATCCTAAGCACTATATTAATGTTAACTGTTATAAATTCACCTATAAATCCATTTAGATTATGATTTTTTTTCCATTGGGAGAGCATTTGTGTCTTGTTCAGTTTCTATTTGCAGTCAGAATGTTTAGGATGTCTATTACCAGTTTTGTTAATTTGGATTTTTTTATATATATAAAAGCTTTATATAAATTTCAAGGCTTTAGGGGGCACACTGACTATTGGTAACTTTTGATGTATTCATTATTTTCTATTTTTTGTAATTTTTTTTCTTTTTTACCTTGACAATGTGGTTTTTCTCTCTCATTTTGGATTAAATTACCTAATTGCTTATTTCTTTTGTTAGTTTAAAAAACAAGGTTTTTGGTTTCACTTGTCTTATTTAAAAAGATTGCTCCTCTCCTTTGGTTTAAAAAAAAAACTTCCTTTTTCTTTTGGAATTAACAGTTAATTGGTTTTCTCATATTTAAAATGTCAATCTCATTAGCCCTCCATTTTTCACTTTTGTAAATATGTATTAAGAGAAATGCTTTTATTTGAACGGCCACTTTACTTTTTTGTATAAATTTTAATATGTTGCCTCACTGGGATCATTCTCTTTTCTAATTAGTGCACAAATAAATGAATGAAAAAGTATTTATTAAGCATATTATATGTATCAAGACAGAAGTAGAGACCTCATGAAGCTTGTATTCTAAGGGGAGAAAGGGGCACACAGCATATTGAGAGACTGAGAAGAGTGTGTTGGTCCAGAAAATTGGAAGGCTACAGGGAAGTAGATTGCCATACCTTATGCAGGAACAGTAGCAGACTTAATTTTATTATAGTTCATTATTTCAGAGCTGGGGCTGGGGTTGGGGGAAAGGAAGAAGTAGAAGAAGGGGAGATAATGAAGTAAATCATGACTGGAACTTTCTTCAAATGGTCTTCATTAATTAGAATGGATCCTCATGGTAGAAGTTCTTCTAGGGCATGGTCTCTGGTGTGCTCACCCAGGAAGTTCTAGTGGAGGATGTGGAGAAGATGGCTTGAGAGCAGGCAGTGACTTCAAGGATGACTAAGGCTTTTCTGAAATAATGTTCTGATTTGTATGATCTGTTATTTGATGCCTTTGTTATTTAAGATATTTTTATTTAGTCTTTCCTCATCTCTACATTTTCATAAAATTTCCAGTTTACAATTTTCATTGCATAATGATATAGAAAATTATAATATTTCTACCTTTATGCATTTTATATAGATTATTTATGCACTAATATTCTCAGTTTTTTAAAAGATGCTGTTAATCCCTAAAAAATGAAGCTATATATATTTAAAATCCCATCCCAATTGCTTAGGTCTGTTACATCTAGTTTCTCCTACTTTATGCTAAGATCCATCATCTTCATTTCTATTTCTGTTAGATTTCTCATGTTCTGAAAGAGACACATTAAAACATCTACATTTGCTTTTTTTTGCCTAGATTTAGTTCATAGCACAATGTCTAGCATATAGCAGATGTTTAATACAACCTTGTTATTAATATAAGCTTATTGTGTACAGTGATTCTGGTCCTGCTCACTTCACTTTGCTTCAGTTCACATGTCTTCCCAGGTTTTTCTGAAGTCACCTTGCTCACCATTTCTTATAGTACAATAATATTCCAGTGTGACTACTTTCTAATGGCATCATATGGGTTAATCTACACTTAGTGTTTTCTCCTCAATACTTAGTTTTCTTATATGATTTTCTAAAACATTTAGGTTTTTAATTTTATCATGATTTTCTGTGAGGTCAATAATCTTGATGGTCATGTTTCTGAGTTCTAACTTTAAGGTCACTTACTTTGATGTGTAAATAACTCCAAAGTTCTTGCAATTTTGCTGTCTCAGTTTTACTTTGAGATCTTTCCCCCATAGGTACTAACCATTATTAGATAGCTTTGTATTGTTACGTTCTATTTCTATTGCTGTGTTTTTTAATGTTCACTACATTATTAATATTTTCAAATTTCTTTTAAATCACTGATTCTTTTGTCTTTAAAATTCTTTTAAAAGAGCTCTAATTTCCCTCCTGAAATCTACTTTTAATCATTTCAATAATCATACTCTGGGAGATTTTCTGTTTTTCCCATTGTCATTTTGGAGGTCCTACCTGTTGTTATTTCAATATCATTCCTGTCTTCCGGAAATTTCTCCTCACTTTATTTTAACCCTAATTTATTGTATACAAAAGAGGAAGAAGGTAGCCTTAGAGGAAAAGATGCTAAAAGTGTAGTGGCCTGGAAGGGCCTCCTGAACCAAGTAATGATTGGTCTAAATTTAAAGGAAGCCAGTCAGAAATTCTTTTTCTATTAAAGGCACTGTAGTCCTTCCTGCCTCCCAGGTTTGCAATCTCAGGGTTATCCTGGACTCTTCACTCTTATTCATCCTAGTTGCCACTCCCTTAGTTGCCAAATATTACCTATATAATATCTCTCCCTTCTGATTCCTCTCTCCACTCACAAAGCTAGTTTTGGCCCTAATCATTTCTTGCCTGGACTATAACAACCTCCTAATTGAATCCTTTGTCTCAATTCTTTCTCTTGTTTTGTTTCTTTCTTTTCTTTCTTTCTTTTTTCTTTTTATTTCCTTCCCTCCCTTCTCCCTTCCCTCACTTTTCCTCCCTTCCTTCCTTCTTCCCTTCCTTCCTTCCTTTCTTCCTTCCTTCCTTCTTTTGCTTTCTTTCTTTTCTTTCTTCTCATTGCTTAACATAATAAATGCCTATGCTGATTGATTGATCAGTTGTAAGGTGATGAAGGGGATCTGCCCTTGGGTCCTATGACTTTAGCTCTGCTTCCTTACTTTCCTCATTTTTTGTTTGTGAAGATTTTTTAAACTGTATCTTTTCATATTTATTTCTATTAAATTATACACACACACACACACATACATACATACATACATACATACATACTTTGGCTCATTATTCTCACCTGTTGAAGATGTCTTTTTTTTTTCCACTCTTTGGTCCAACACTTTAACTATTCTACACCTCCATCTAATTCATTGATAAGAATCTTGAATAGAACGGGTCCAAGGATAGATTCAAGGAGCTAAAATCAAACAGTAGTAGGCATAGTTGGGACAAGACCATAATGCAGGGATTTTGCACCAAAGTCAAGTATTATAAGAACAAAGGGAACTTTGGAAGGTTGGAAGGCAGAGAGATTAGACATTGTTCTGTAGGATAAAGCCAAAGGCCCTGTGTCATAGTTAATACTTAGGTTCCTGAATTGGGAAACAAAGAACCATGGAAGAATGTCTACCCTAACAGAGACATAGCTTTGACATGCAGGAAATAGAGTTTAAAAAATAAAATTAATCTTTAAAACTCCAGATAGTTGACTGTGGCCTTGCTGTGTGCTCTTAAAAGTGTTGTATTAGGGGAAAAGAATGTTCTTCTGGCAATGAAAACTTCTTCTAGCCAAGTCTTTGAGAGAAACAGACCTCTACTTGAGGAAAAGAAGCTAGGAGGATTATTTTTCCCTCTTCACTAGGAATACTTTGTTCCCCTAGTTTAATGGTTGGGTATGTTTAGACCTTATACTTTCTAATGGAGGCAGATCAGGAAAAATGACAACTACAATCACAATAACCTCAAATCCTATGACCTTTAAACTGAAAGAGCTCTCTCTCCTTCTCTGAGGAAAAGGTAAAGATAATAGCTAAAGATAATTGAAGCCAGAAGCTGGAAGCATAAAAAACCTATACCACCACATATATAGTGAAGCAATGCCCAACAGAAGCCACAATAACAATGGTGCCAATGAAACAGCACCAAGCAAAGCCACCCCAAATCAGGAGAAGCAATGGTCAAAAAAGATAATATATTTGACAAAGACTATACATGTAGTAAAGATCATTCATCCAGTGGAGACTATGAATTCCATGGAAATTACTTGCTACATGAGATTGTAGGCAATCAGACCAGGGGATAGCAGCCAGATGATATCACAAGGCACTAGGGATATTCCATATCAGGGGCTATGTTGCCCCCATCATTTGTGTGCCCTACAAAGAGACATTCCCTCTGTGTGTGCCCCTGCTTCTATCTACTCATCCTAATGATATGTTTATTTGAAGGTCACACTATGACCAATGTTTCTGAGAGAAGTATTTATTGTTAGTTTTATTGCTATACTCTTTCATGAAATGTCCTTTCTTTGAACTAATCATATTCTCTGGCTGACTAGTAAACACACTAGTAGGGGCTCATGATTTATGGTTTTGAGTAGATATAGTTCCACAGAGTATTTTGATCCAGGAATAGACTTATTTGGGGTGTTCACATGGATCTGGGGTGCTCCTAGTTGCTATAATACTATTCTGTTTCTCTCTAAGCTATGTGATAGTTTCTTTTTTTTGATAACTTGTTTGCTTTTTAAATGCTCAGGTCATTTGTTTAGTATTTCATAAACAGATCCCCAGGAAGACTGCACTTGTTTAAATAATGTTGTCTAGAAATCAGTGCTGATATAGATTTCATTCTTATATAGCAAATGATTCGCTTGGTAACCTTTGATACATCATTTATTAGTAGCTGCATTATTAATAGTATCAGTAATAAAAATAATACTACTCTAATAGTTATTATAAGAATATACTGAAGATTTTATCTCCTAAGAATGTCCATTACCATTTAACCACCAAATAGCATTTATAGCCATTTGTTGGAGAGTGACACACACTGGAAGTTTTGTATTATTCTAAAGTTCAAGTGTTAAGTGCTGTCTCCTCTACCAAAGAATCAATTACTTGCCATTCCTTGGCTTTCTCTCTCTATGGGCCAGTACTGGCTCACTGTCAAGGAGCATATGGATTTGTGGATCTATGCAATTGTATTCTAGCAAGTTTTAGTCACATAACTTCAACAAATTATATTCTGCTTTATAAAAAATGGTCAAACATGTTGTGATAACACATTCCCCATTTACTTTCTCTATGCTCTGTCCAATCAGTTGCTAAGTTGTGCTGTTTCTACTTTGACAACATATCTCAGATCTGATCCCTTTTCTCTATTCACCTAGTCATCATTTTAGTTTAGGCCAGGGGTGTGGTGAAGGAAATGATACAAATCAGGGCTTTATTTTTTGATTGTATTGACTTAAGGAAGTGACAGAGAAAGTATTAACACAGATTAAGCTTTAAAGTTTGTCATATGGGGCATCTAGGTGGTGCAGTGAATAGAGCACTGGCCCTGGAGTGAAGAGGACCTGGGTTCAGATCTGGCCTTAGACACTTAACACACACACACACACAAACTAGCTGTGTGACCTTGGGCAAGTCACTTAACCCCAACTGCCCTCCAAAAAAATTAAAAAATAAAATAAAGTTTGTCATATGTACTTTTTTTCTGGAAAGCTAATTGTTAAGCATTTATCAGCATACCCATGGTTTGGACCCTTATCACTTCTCCTCCATATTACTTCAATAGTCTCTTAATTAAGACTGTCTTCTTCATACCAGTCTATCCTTCACAGAGCTGCCAAAGTGATTTTCCTGAAGTATGAATCTGACAATGTCACTTCCCTATTCAATCAACTCCAATGGTTCCATATTGCTTTTAGATTGAAATATAAATCTCTCTATTTAGCTTTTAAAACCCTTCACAAGATGACCCCAGTTCATTTTTCTGAGATCACTGTATTTTACTCTCTATTTCATACTATGCAAGTCAGCCAGGTTGGTCTTTTCTCTGTTCTTCACATATGTGTTCTTCCCATTTCTGTGTCATTGCATTCACTGTCCCCATACCTAGAATATATTTTCTCCTCACTTCCACTTCACAGTATTCTTCTCTGCCTTCAAGACAGCTCAAGCACCACCTTATACATGGAATCTTTCAGATTCCCTCAATTACTAGTGTGATCCCTTAATAATTACTTTGTATATATTTCTTCATATTTATTCTGTGTGTGTATATACACACATAGATATTAAAATGCATATATTTCTATATAAATACATATACATATATTTATGTCTACATATATACATGTGCTCATATTTATTTCTCCACTGGAACATACTCTCCTTGAGAGTAGGGATTATTTTATTATTTATATTTGTACCTTCAGTGCCTAACACAGTGACTGGCATACAGTAGTTGCTTAATAAATGCTTGCTGATTGATCAAGTATGATTGAGTCCCCCCCAAAAAATCATAATGAAGAATTGAAACCGGGGCGGCTAGGTGGCGCAGTGAGTAGAGTGCTGGCCCTGGAGTCAGAAGGACCTGAGTTTGGATCCGGCCTCAGACACTTAACACACACAAACGAAAAACCTAGCCGTGTGACCTTGGGCAAGTTACTTAACCCCAATTGCCCTCCAAAAAGAAAAAAAAAGAATTGAAACCTTTTTTGAGTGACTATAAGTATGCCATTTTGCTAGATTCCAAGTCCCCAAACATAAACAGTGACCCAGAAGTTCCAGGAATTGCTTGGTTTGAGTTAATCTAGTTCCCCTCTACTGTATCACTGTAATTGAGCAACAAAGTCCCTATAGAACATTTGATTCACACTTCCAGTAGGATGGGTGGTCAGAAGCAAAGACAGAAACTCTGAACCTGGGACTAATGGCATAGTAACATAGAACTGTAATAGTAATGTAAATGGGAAGATCTTTCCCATCCTTTAATAAGCCCATGTGAACTGCTTAAGTCACATGGAAGCCCAGGTCGCATGAGTCTGTGGTGGGAAGAGCTTGCTGAATGGGTAGAGCAGAAAGGGTAGAGGAGATCTGAGAGGAAATTGGCCAGAGCAGTTAAGAGATTAGGGAGAGAGAGGAAGCAGATAGCAAGCTGTGAGTATCTGTTCATTGGAAGGCCTTAGCAGGGGGAAGGTTTGGGGATGGTGGTGCCCCCTGCATTGTTATTATGTATAGATTTCTTTGTTGCTATGATGGATTTGGCTTTCTGGTATTGGGAATTCAGGTTTCTGGTATCTGAATAAATGTTTTGGTTCTGTGTTCCATGTGGAGAGTCTGTTATATTTTGTAGTTCAGCATTACACTGGCATAGTCATAGCTGCCATAGGTGCTGTGAATATCGCATTGGTGCTGCAAGAATTCATGGAACTTGGGATCCAAGTGCAAAATGGAGACTAGAAAGGTTTATTCTTTCACTTGGTCTCTTCTGGCTGGGAATTTCTGGCTGCTTCTGACCTGAGCTAGAATCTTGAAGATCAGGGTGAGTGGACTTAGCAGTTAGCCTGGGCAAAAAAGTAGTGCCACTATTAGTGGTCCCTCCAACCTTGAGTACTTTACCTTTTGGCCACAGCTGCATCTCACCCCTCATTTTTTGTTTTCTCCCTCAAATTGTACAGCAGGACAGGGGAAGGACAGGCAAAGTGAGATGGGTGCTACATCTATAATGTATAATACAGAAATCAGCTATTTGAAGAAAGGTCATTTATAGCACCCCCTTAAGAAAAGCCTCTCTTATCTTAGCAATAAGACTGTAATAAGGAGCTCTCTGTTCTGTAGCCAGCTAATTTTTCCTCAATCTCTTCCCATCATTTCTCCTCCTTTTAAATGAGAAAGCTTTAATCCAAATTTTCCCAAGTCAAAATGCATTCTAATTCAGCCTCTTGCTCCTTGCACTTCCCCTATAATTTAGGGTCATACTTCTCAACTAGTCCCCATTGACCTGTTCAGCATCATTACTGGGCACCAGGAAGACTTTGGCATGTAATTGAATTGGTATCTTTGCTGTCACCATCAATTCATGCAGGGAAAGGTACTGAAGAAACACAAAAGGCAGAAATTGTAATTGAATTTGGTTAGTTCAAAGGTAAGAGATAGTTGAGATTTTCAGAGTGTGGAGAGTAGAGTGTGTGTGTGTGTGTGTGTGTGTGTGTGTGTGTGTGTGTGTGTGTACATAAAAAGGAGGAGGGCAGAGAGAATAAATAAAATTAATTATCCCTGAGGGAATAGGGGAGCCAAAGAGGCAAAATTCTGAGTCACAATGAATATCTAGGAACTTTTAAAAGTCACACATAGGCTCTTCCTGGTAATCTCTCTCATCAATTGTTTTTCTAGTCAAGAGGAAAGATGTCTGGGTAAATGTAAAATCGGGAACACTGAACTCTCTACCTAAATGACTAGTTCTGTTAACCTTGGACAAATGACTTAATTTTCCTGAGTCTCAGGTCCCTCAGAAGTGCCAGTTAAATTCAATTGAATCTGTAAAGTGAGGACAATTGTAACTGACCTACCTCTCTCACTATGTTGTTGTGAGGATCAAAGGAGATAATAAATTTAATAACTTCCAAATATCACTTGCAAAAGTACTTTGAAAAGCATAAAACGCCGTACAAATGCAGATACTATTATTATTGTCGTCAGTGCTTCAGAACAGACTGGTAAAAGCTGATGATCCATTACGGGAAAACACCATAGACAAATGGCTGGGAGCAAATCACATTCACTTAACTTGAAACCCCTCAATTATCCTGCAATATCACGATGAGGCCTTTAAAGCTGTTGGGAAATTCAGAAACTGAGATTTGAATAAAACGCTTAAATTTCTTCCCCAAAATGTTAGATCAACTTCTTCCTTGGCAATTTTAGTTAGGGAAGTTAAGAAGACCAATCATATTTTATCATTGTCATTTTTTTCTTTGTTTATTATAAAGTCTAACCTTGAAACTCTGCTAATTAAATGTTGTTTTAGGGGGACTTTGTTGCTGGTCACATGACTACACAAGACCTGGCAGTCAAAAACAGTGACCAACCATCTCATTTCTTTCTTACCCTTTTCTCTTTCACTGTCTTCCCTTCTCTGAAGTCTGGTGCATTTCATTATAATCCAAGAGCTCATTTAATGATTCTACTTTAGTGCTGGCCTCAGTTAGTCATTTAACAGGACTGGTACAAGCTGCTTATGTAATCCCTGTCACTCCTCTAATGCATACCTGTTTCTCTGTGTGTGATCAAGGCCTAAATGGACAACTGGCTAGAGCCTCCTGTCTGTGCTTCCCTGTCTGAAATACTGGCAGTGAGATTAACAGTTGGAAGTTATCAATCTGCTGGAGAGAGGCCTGAACATGGATGAACTCCTTTGAGATTCTATCTTTGAATTACAGACACT
The DNA here is from genome assembly GCA_011680675.1 of Gymnobelideus leadbeateri. NCBI lineage: Eukaryota > Metazoa > Chordata > Mammalia > Diprotodontia > Petauridae > Gymnobelideus > Gymnobelideus leadbeateri. The sequence goes on from WOXC01011970.1 coordinate 45,801, forward strand.
TGGAACCTTAGAACTCATTTTATGCAATTCCTCCCTCCCTCCTCTTCTTCCCCCCACCCCCACTTTACATACAAAGACCTGAGAACCAAAAAAAAAAAAAATGATTATAATATCATCTAGTGTCAGAGTCTCGATTCAAATTGGAGACTCTAATTTATAGACCCAGAGGTAGCTGGATAGAGTGCTGACCTGGAGTCAGGAAGACCTAAATTCAGGTGCAGCCTCTGACACTCAGAAGCTGTGTAACCCTGGGCAAGTCATTTAAACTCTCTATTTGCCTTAATCCCTTAGAGAAAGAAATGGCAAACTGAGTTAGTATTCTTGCCAAGAAAACCTCATATGGGATCACGAAGAATTGGACAGGACTGAACAATTTATAGACTAGTTGTCTTTATAGCAGCTAGATGGTGCTTTTTGTGTTTTCACATCTGGCCTTGGACACCCACTAGCTGTGTGACCCTGGGAAAATCACTTAACTCTGTTTTGCTCAGTTTCCTCACCTGTAAAATGAGCTATAAAAGGAAATGGCAAACCACTCCAATATTTTTGCCAAGAAAACCCCTTTCTTAAGTTTTAAGAAAATCCAAAATGGGGTCATGAATAGTTGGACCACTAAAATGACCAAACAATGGAAGTCTTTATAGGATCATAATTTTAAAATTAGAAAGCACCTTAAAGGTCATAGAGTTTACCACTGCAATTTACAAGAAACAATCAACAATCATTTATTGTTTTCTATGTGTCATGCAGTAAGCCAGGCATATAAAGACAAAAGAAAAAGAGTCCTTGCCCTCAAAAAGCTTACATTTTAATTTGGGAGACAGCCAGCAAATAAGTAGGTAAATAAACATTGCAGATAAAAGGTAATTTAGGTGAGTAGTGGTAGGTGGGGGTGGAGAGAATGCCTCTGGCAGAAGTGGTACTTGAACTGAGCCTAAGAGACTATCTGGGGATTTGAGATGGAGTTTTCAAAGGACATTCCAAGCCTAGGGGTCAGTCTATCCCATAGACAATGCAAAGTGAACTGTGGACCTGACAGGTTCCAATTGGGAAACTGAGGTTTGCAGAGGTTGTGATTTACCCATAGTCTTACACAGGGACTAAATAGTAAAGCTGTGATGTCAGAATGTGAACCTAAAAACCCTGATTCCAAATTCAGGGTTGTACCAAATCTCCTTGATGTTGGGGAAAACAAAAAACAAAAAACAACAAAAAAACCCATACAGTCTGTTATTGCAGTATTGGTCCTAGAGAGAATTAAGTGTTTGTGGTAAATCTCCTACAAAAGAGTCCCAGGGTTCTTATAAAGGTTATAGGAATCCTGCCTAGATAGTGCAGAGAGTTGATAGTGAAAGACCAGCAGATAAAAAAAAAAAGAGGGGGGTGTTATTGCTATAATCCGGATTTTTTCCCCCTTTGAACAGCTCTTTTTATCCCATTCTCTAGATTTGTAATTGAACAGATACTTACTAGTAAGAACTCACCTGTATAACACATGGCAAATTAGAAAAGCTTTTTATTCTACACTGTTGTTCAAGTGTTTTTATTCCCATTTTGCAGATGAGAAAACTAGATCCAGTAAGATTAAATGATTTATCCTGGCTCACAGGACATGAGTTAGGCCTGGAATCTAACTCCAATTCTCTTTACACTGAAATGTATTGTGTGATTGAAGTTGAAATATTGGTGGCTGGCTACATCATCTCCATGACCTAAGGCACCTGGTCCATTGCATCATGTTTCATGTGTTAAAGTTTTGTGTTAATGGGCCCTCTTGAGTTTTCTGAGGTTGTAGTGATTTAATGGGAACAAGGAATTCTCGAACCAATAAGCAGGGGTAAAAGGCAAGTGTCCTTGGAGTTTTTGATTCCCAGAACAGGTGACCCAAGTAGACAATTAATTTCAACAATCCAACTCACATTTATTAAGTGATAATTTTGTATAGAGCATCATGCTAGGGGCTGGGTAACATCTGATGCATTCCCCGACTTCGTGCAGCTTGCTATCCAGCTGCAGGCTGTTTATTCAAGCACAATTCTAATAAAAGATGCCACGCTAAGAGGAGAAAATCAAAGTGCTTTGTGGGGTTCACATAGGGCAGAAGGTCATTACCAACTGAAGAGACCAAGGAAAGCACAGTAGAGGAACTGATATTTGAGGAACACCTCAAATTTAAGTTAAAATTAAATCAAAATTAAAGGATGGCCAAGAAGTTAGCAGACGAAGGGGGAAGGAAGATCTAAGTATAGGGAATAGCTGTAGGGAGATCTTGGAGGTGGGAAATTGCAGACTGTATATGGAGGGTGGTATCTACTCACATATCCTGAGATCCAGTGTACCTGCACTTGCTTTTAGAGAGCAAACGTTTACACTTGAAACAAATTTCTTGGCTCGGTGGAAAAAGCACTTGACTAAGAATCTGGTTTTTTTCACTTAATGTTGGGACCTTGGGCAAGTTTCTTTCCCTTTTGAAGAGGGTACCTACTAAGAGGGTTAGGAATGCTCTAGAGACTCCAAAATACCAACACACTGGGTCCTGCCAAGTGAATTTGACTCGTCTTCTCTCAGCCAAAGAAAAGTAAAATTTATTTAAAGTTCACTTGCATTAGACACAGAGAAACTCTGCACTAGGTTATTCTAGGGCACTCTCAGCCACATGGTCTGAGATGGGGTCTTATATACAGAAGGTTGTGGGAGGTATCTAGGGGTGGTCCAGAGGAGGAGTTTGGGGAGGGTCTTCAGGAGGAGTTACTGAGGTCAATGAGTGATTGAGTGGGAGGTAGCTGGAGGCTACAGACAATGGTGGGCTAGGCCAGTTATTTTGATAGACTCAAGGGTGGGAAGTAGATGAACAATGGAAGGCTAGGCTAGTAACTAGGCTAGTAGTTAGCAATTAGTAACTAGGCTAGTAGTCTGGGCCCTTGAGGCTTATTGCCTCATGCAAATGCCTCATCAAAAGAGACAATTTAACCAAGAGTCCAAGGGAGGTTCCCAGAGCCTTGTACCTCAAGGATTCAAGGAGAGCTGGAGGGGGCTCCCAGAGCCCATACCTCAACATTATCTCAGACTTTCTTTCCTTGTGTGTAAATTAGGATAATAATATGTTAGTACCTACCTTAAGGGACAGCTTAGTGGTGAAGTGGAAGATTCTTTTTCATGAGTTCAAATCCAGCCTCAGACACTTACTATCTGTGTGACCCTGGGCAAGTCACTTAACCTGTTTTCCTCAGTTTTCTCATCTATAAAATAAACTAGAGAAGGAAACAGTAAACCACTCCAGCATTTTTGCCAAGAAAACTCCAAATAGGGTCACACAGAGTCAGAAATGACTGAAGCAATTGAACAACAACAACAACCCACCTCACAGACAGTTTTGACAATCAGATGAGAACATTTATATAAAAGGGCTCTGAAAAATGTGTAGCAGTATAAACATTTTAGGCATCTGTGGGAGGGTATTTTTTTTTGAGAACTGTTAGGGCTAAATTTTGTGCTGTGTAATTAAATACTTCATAGTAATTGGCAGAGCAATACACCTGATAAATTCTATTAATGTTGTTTTGCCATTGTTGTTTTCACAATGGGCATTGTGAAAGATTCAGGCATTTCCTAATCTATGAAATAAGTTCCAGTGAATGGTAATGACTCACAAAAGTCCTTACCACATTCCTCACTGCAATCCTATGAGAGAGGAAGTACAAGCAATGTTATTATCATTTTATTTTACTTATTTTCACGCTTAATGTCATTTTATTTTTTCCCCAATAACATGTCACTGATGGAGTATAGGATCTGGCAACCCCCTGGAATCTTCCCCGGGGAGCTGGTGTTCTCCAGAAGCCATAAGCCTTCCATTATCACTGTGGCTGAACATGTTACCCTTAACCTAACCTACCACTGAGGTAATATGCTCCCCCCAGTCTGTCATCGCCAGGTAGCCTTCAGCTACCTCCCACCTTTGATCCTATCAAAATATCTATGACAAAATTTGCTACCTTAAAACTAGCCTAGCCCTCCATTGTCTGTTACCTCCAGCTGTTTCCCACCCTTGACAAAATCCCTTTCTCTTGGTTCTTGGAGTCTGACCCCAGTCCCATCAAGATCCTCCCTAGACCCCTCCTCCCAGCCTACTAGACCCCTCCTAGATCTCTCCCACAATTTTTCTGTACATAAGATCCATCTTGGTTTCATGAAGACCCTCAGATTCAATCCAGCAGAGATTCAATCTTTCCTGCTTGTATTGACAAATGTCACAAATACTCAGGCTCCTTAAGAGTCTACCCAGTATGGTGAATCTTTAAAAAACTTTGGTTGAGAGAAGGCTTGAGTTGAATTCATTTGGCAAGACCCAGCGTTTCAGTATTTTGGGGTCCTGAGCGCCCGTAAACCTCAACATTGCTACCACTATAAAGAAGAATCTGGAATTCAGAGAACTAAAGTGACTCACCCAGGGTAAAACAACTCTTAAGTATCAGTCAGGTTTAGAAGGAGCCAAAAGAGGAATTTGTTTAGTTTGACCATAAATATTTGTAACAGTTTGGCTTCCTTTTTCAGCTATGTGGCACAGCTGATAAAGTGCTGGACCAGGAGTGAGAAAGATTTGAATTCAAATCCAGCCTCCAGCAAGTCATGACCTATTTAGACCTCAGTTTCCTTCCCTGCAAAAATAATGAACTAGATCCTTCCAGCTCTAGATCTATGATCCCTTGGTCCTTGCCCATGTATAGAAAATGTGACAGTTACATTCAGTTAATTCCTGTCCAAATGAGAGTTTGAATAAAATATCCCTTTTAGGGAAACCTTCACTTGTTTCTCATGCTAAACTAAATTGAAATCCAGTCCCTTTGCACAAGTTTCACAATATAGGCATTTTCCCTTTTCCCTTAGTAGCTATTTCTGGGAGGAGACAGATTATGAGCTCAGGTTGTCAATTGCATTCAGGTAATCCTATCAAGTACATGGATAGAGATGGAATGAGCACTCAAATTCTGCCAAGAAATCATTGTGTTAAAAAAAAAAATCTGAGCTAGGAAAAGAGACAGCACTCACAGGCCAATTCTTTATCTGCTTCTTGCCGATGTTTTCCAATTTCTTTGTCAGAGGCAGCATGGCAGCTGGCTGTGTGACATAGCAAGGACTAAAGTTTAGTTAAGTGGGAATAGGGCCTATTCATCCCTTGGAAATGGTGCTGGCCAAAATGGTAGCATAACATTTTTATGTTCTTGAACTCTTTGGCTTTGTATTCTGTAGATATTGTTTCTCTTAGCTGATAAAGTCCCAGACTTGTTCAAATTTTGAACATGCAATTTTTTTACCCGTGCACACTTGCACAAATGGCTTTACTTCTTAGGCTTCCACACCAGCCTATCACAGATTACCTCTGGCACCTGCAACTCTGGACAAACAGCACAGTACAGATACAAGCACCCCTCCCAAAGAGAGGTAACCAGGGAAAGACAAATCCCTCCCCTCCCATCAATTCAGTTCACAGTACCCAGATTCGGTGCAGCAGCTAGAATTCCCCAAAATAGCACAGCTGAAATGAGTCAAAAGAGAGCAAATGTTTCAGTCTCAACCAGTTTTAAAGATGAAGGTGGGCAACTGAAGGAGACCACCCAGTGGGCTCCATGTTAGAACTGGGCATGTCCAGAACCTCCCTACATAAGGCGAACCCTTCTTCTATTTGATAACTCTTCCAACATTTGAAAAGAAGATTCAAACCCTACCCTTGTCTTTTCTAGGGTAAACACCCCAAATTCCTTCAACCTTTTTCTCCATCTGCAATTTTCTTTTCGTCTTCCTCTTTGTAACACCGAGGACCCTTATTTCCACATCTCTCTCTTCTGCTTGATGTTGATACCCACCTGTCCCTTCAGCCTGATGGCAAGAGCCTACTCTTAATTCTGTGTCCTGTAAGAGTTATTGTTCTTTGAATTTCACAGAGGTGTGCCATTACTTCTAATAGTAAATATTATTTGTGAAAGCAGAGCATTTCAGGACTAAATAATGTTACAAATAGGTAATAACACCTTTCCCTCCCCCAACTTGTAGATAACTTTCAGGAGTTTCTGAGGCTAAGGGCTTAGCTGCCCAAAGCCAGTATGGGAAAGGGCCTCTCCATACCCAGCTAAAGCAGTCCTCAGATGATGGACATGCACTTCATCAGGCTAAGCTTGGTAGGATTTGTCAGAGTTCGCACTCCTTTAGGATGACCTTCCAGAATACAGGTTCCCCCCGGACATGACATGATAAAGCACTGAGAAGGGACTTTCAGTGAAAGTACCAAAACCAAAATGAAGAATGTGTCTGTAACTGAGGTTTGAAAGTTTACTGGTATTTTAGGATTTATAGGTCAGAGAGAAAAGCATTCCCTCTCAGCCCTATTTTCAGACTTCTAGTACACATCAAAAAAGAAAAATCTCTAGTCATTGGTGATTTGATGAGTCTTATTGATTCTACCTCAAAAATAAAAAATAAAGGTCAAATCCTACTCTCCACTCACACAGCCACTACTCTAGTTCAGGCCCTCGTCACCCCTTCCATGGACTACTGCAATCATCTCCTAATTGTTTTCTCTGCCTAAAATCTCTCCCCTCTCTGATAAATCCTTTACATAACTGCCAGAGCCTTCTGGGTATGCCACCCTCTTTTCAGGACATTCTCGATTACCTCTCCTTCAGGGCTTCTCAACCAATTTTTATCATGGGCCCCTTTGACAATCTGGCGAAGCCTATGGATGAATCCCTTCTTAGAATAATGTCATAAATAGTGTTTATAATAATAATAATAATATTTTAAAGGCATAAAATATAGTATGAAATGTTTAAAAACCATTTTTATTGAAATTCAAATATTTAAATATTAAAAAAAAACTGTCATAGACTATGTTAAGAAACACTGATCTAAAATCAACCAGAACTTTTGTTTTGCATTGAAGGGCCTTCACAGTCTTCACAGCATTCCTTTTCAGACTTATTACCCATTACTCCCCTTCAGATGCTCTTTGGTCCAGTCAGACTGACCTGGGTAGCTCTCACTTGCAACTTCTCATTTCCTTTTCTCGTGCTTTTGTATAGGCTGTCATTTCATGCTTCAAATCTACTACCTCTTCATTGCCACCTCTGAGAATCCCTGACTCTTGTATTTACTTTGTATATATTTTGGAAGTATGAAAGGTAGTAGTTGTTGAGATTCATCTTTTTTCTCCAAGAGGCCCAATGACATCACTAAGGTGATATCTGACTTCCAGTGAATTGGATTTAAGTGAGGCAGAACTGTGCAAAGTCAACAGCCTCACTGTTTTCATCCAGAGTCCAGTGTAGTGAGGAAGAGTGGAAAGATATTTGACTTCCAGATAAGGAAATGTAGGTTGAAATCATGCCATGATCCCATACTGTCCGAATGGTCGGAGAAGGTAATTTAATTTAATCTCTCAGTAACCCAGGCAGCTCTGTAAGACTGATGAGAAGGTGCTTAGAAGATTTACCTATAATAATGCAAACACAGACCTAGTTCGAAGAATGCTTTGGATAATCATAAATATGCAGATACATTGTAGTCTGGTGGATAGGGGACCAGCCTCAGAACCAGGAAAACTGAGATTAAAATCCAGCTTCTGGATTCTAGACACATTCAGGTTGGATTCTCCTATGACTATGAATAGCAGAGAAAGAATGTATCTGAGTTGGTGGAAGAGTTTTTCTCCTCTGGGAGTTCTCTACAGTATTGAAACAACAGGTACAGTTTACATATTGTTTCTCCTCATAGGCTGTGAGTCATATTTTTATGACATTTTTTTCAGACATATTTTTATCTTCACATACCCACTACCTAACGCCCAGCACACTGTCTGGCCTATGGTAGGTGCTTAATAAATGTTTGTTGGGTCAGCTAGGTGGTACAGTGAACTAGAGTCCTGGCCCTGGAGTCAGGAGGACCTGAGTTCAAATGTTAGATACTTAACACTTACTAGCTATGTGACCTTGGGCAAGTCACTTAACCCCAATTGCCTTGCCTCCCCCCCTCCAAAAAAATAAAACAAAACAATAAATGCTTGTTGATTGCCTGATTGATATTCTCAGAAATAACCAGAGGTCTATAGTTTCAATATGCATTTTTATACTTTGCCACTAAAATAGATATTTAAAATAAAAATACTACTCATGAATATGTGTTAATAATAGCAATGCCACTGTCTGGTATGCCAGTCTTTCCTCCTTGATTGAATTAGTTTATTTCTTAAATGGCAGAAGGCACAGAGAGGTGTTTGGTGAATGCAGGAGATCATGGAATTAGTACTGCTCCAGCTACTTCTGGTAATCAAATTGGAACTGCGATCTTTCCCATCTCTCAGGGGATGTGGCAAAGAATAACATTTCATGGTTAATGTCCTATCCCCATCCCCCTCTCCCAGTGTCTCCTACTGACCCTTTCCCTTTCATCCTCCATCCAGCAAGCTGGCTAGCCTTTACTTATTGAATTGAATTGCAAATTTATGAATGCCTCAGTGGAAGTGCTTATATTTCAGGACTCTTGGGGAAAGGCAAGAACCCTGAGGAAATGCAGTCAGCCCCAGTTAAGTGAAGCCTCTGATCAGATTAGCGCCTTCTCTAATAAGAATTTCCATGGGCTTCCCAGCTGCTCTCCATCCCATTTCAGGCTGGGTCAGCCATTGACCTGGGGGAAAGGCCTTTTGAGGCTCTGTGTGGATAGCCATTTAGAAGCCTGTCCTTTCTTTGTAGTCTAGAATCAGGAGATTGCTGTTGCCAGCTGCCTGTTTTGGAGTGGGAAGTCTTCAGATATAGTGGAAAAAAACAATGACTTTGGAGAAAGAGGACCTGAGTTCATATTCCACCTCTGATGGTTACTACCTATGTGACCCTGGGCAAATCATCATCTCTAAAGTGGGGTGGTGGGGATGTTGGGGTGGGGGAGGGTTGAATTTGATGACCTACAGTGGTCTTCTCCAGCTTTACAATCCTATGATGATGGACTTTCCCTTTTTCATTCAGTCATTTCAGTCATGTCCAACTATTTAGGACCCCATTTTTTTTTTCTCCAAAGATGCTGGGTGGTTTGTCATTTCCTTTTCCAGCTCATTTTTACAGATGAGGAACTGAGGCAAACAGGGTTAAGTAACTTGTGCAAGGTCAGCTAGTAGGTTTCTGAGGTCAGATTTGAAATCAGGAAGATTCGTCTTCCTGACTACAGGCCTGGCACTCTATCCACTTCACCACCTGGCTGTCTATTTTGGACATGGCTAATGTAGGTTGTTACTAATTCACATTCTTAACTTGGGTGGGGGATATCATCTGTTTCCAGCCAGAAATTTCATCACTATTTAAAGTAAATTACTTAAAGTTAATCGATCGATTTAATTAGGTTATTTATTAGGGCCAACAAATTGCCAGGCATTGTGCTAAAAATGGGCCATACAAAGTTGAAAATGGAAATAGTTCTTGCCCTCAAGGAGTTTACATTCTAATGGAGGGAGTAAATATGTTCTCTCTCTGTGTCTCTCTGTGTCTCTCTCCCTTCCCTCTCTTCCCTCCCTTCCCTCCCCCCGCCCCCAACCTGGTCTTTCAGTTCCGAGCCAAATGATGAGGAAAATGATTGATACAATCACTGGTAGGTAGAATTCATATTCAGAATTTTCTTTCCAAAGTCACTGGCCTGCACCCCAGTTATGCTGCCAAAATAGCTACAACTGAATCTTTCATTATCTTCATTGGAATGTCATCTCCTTGAGATTGCACCTTTTTTATTTTTACTTTTTTTTTTCTTTTTGGAGGGCAATTGGGATTAAGTAACCTGCTCAAGGTCACACGGCTAGGTTTTGTTTGTGTGTGTTAAGTGTCTGAGGCCAGATCTGAACTCAGGTCCTTCTGATTCCAGGGCTGGCGCTCTATTCACTGGGCCACCTAGCCACCCCTATTTTTACATTTTTAGTTTGCACATAGTAAGTGCTTAATAAATGCCTTTTCATTTGTTTCATTCTTTCAGTTATTCATTAATCTACAAAACCCTAGACCAACTCAGTTCCCTCTCCATAATCTGCCAGTAGTTTCATGTTACCATCAGTGAAGTTGATATTTCTGGCTAATTTAATCTATAAAATTTTGCAAACTATATACTGACCTTGTTTTTTGGTTGCTTAATGCTTCTAGCTTGAACCTTCCTTCTCAATGTTGTGTAATGGAAAGAGTACTGGTTGTTGGTTCTTCCATAGATAGATGCAAATGTTCATACGCATACATACATACATACATACATACACATACATGCATGCACACATATGTATATGGGCCAGAGCCCAGGAGAATGCCAGGTCAAGTGGAAAGATTCAAAAGGGTTCTCAGAGCCTATACCCCATCAGAGGGTCTTGCCTTGATGTTGATGGTTACTGACTTCAGGGTGGTGGCCTAGACTTTCTGTTTGTTTCAGGTTTCAACATGCCTTCCTCACCAAACTTAATTATCTTTAGCTTTTGATTTAAAATAAGAGATGTGAGACTCTTCAGAGCACAACTCTGATAGGTTGGCCATGTTGTTCAAATGCAAAACATATGCTTGCCAAAAAGACCCTTTTATGAAGAACTCACACAGGACAAGAGTTCATATGGTAGTCAGAAAAAGCAATACAGGGACACTCTCAAGGTCTCTCTTAAGAACTCTGGAATTGATTGTGTGACATAGGAGACACCGGCACAGGACCACATCAGAGAAGGAGCTGTGCTCTATGAGCAAAGCAGAATTGAGACAGGTCAAAGGAAACACAGGATGTGCAAATTTGGAGGATCCACCCCAAATGTTCACACAGATTATTTGTGCCTGATCTGTGGTAGAGCATTGCAAGCTTATATTGGTCTGATCAGTCACAGTTGGACACATTGAAACTTGACTCTAGCATAGTGATGTCATTTGTTCCTCTTTGAGAATGAAGGACAACAACCAATGTTGGCTACCTCTTCCCTTATAACTCTCCTCCCTCCCTGTACCCCAGTTCCCAGGACCAGAAGGAGGCATAATCATATTTCTTATTCCCACCTCCTATCTTTTCTCTTTCACTATTACTCATCAGTTTCTCCTCAGAAGTTTACCACACTGTATCTCTCCCCTCCAGTCTTTGCTACTCCCATCTAATAACTTTCAGAAGATTCTCCCATTTTCTCAATGATTTTAGAACTTAGTCTTTCTTTTTTCCTATCATCCTTGGTGAATCCATCATTCATGTCATAAACTTTGCTAAATCTCTAGCCTCACTTTCCTACATATCCCTTTCCACTATGCTTTTTCTAGGTACAGGAGTTTTCATACTCCAATTCTGGGGTTCTTAACCTTTTTTGTGCCCTAGATCCCTTTGACAGTCTGGTGAAGCCAATGGACCCCTTCTCAGAAAAATGTTTTTAAATGCATAAAATAAAACACATAGAATAACAAAGAAATCCATTTATAGTGAAATATAGTTATTCAATATACATAATACACATCTACATATACACATATATACACACATATTTCATATACCCCAGTTTAAGGACTCTTGGCTGGGTCATATTATGACTCAAAACTGCTTAACCTCCAAGATGTGAACTCTGAAATTCCGTAATGGAAATGCAGATTTGAAGATCTTCCCTGCCCCTAGGCCCTTTGATTGGTTTAAGAGACTTTGATTGACTTAAGTGACTCTGAGAACCTTCTTTAATTTGAAAGTATACTCTGCCCCCTAATAGGCTGAAGGTGGTCACATGGAGCCTGTGGTAGGAGGCTTGGATTTCAGGAATGACCACACCTTGATTCTGTGTGATTGGGCAGTGGGTCAAGAGGGTGGTTACATTCTCTGAGCCAGGAGAAGACTATATTATCCCTGAATTGAGGCTTTGCTTTGGGGCTCACTTTGAGAAGTGTTGTGTTATTTGACCAGATGAGACTCTGGGAAGCCGTTGTTGAGAGCCCCCCAGCTTTGAAAACCCAGATGTTGATGCTTCCCTCTCTGGTTAACTGTGATTTGGTATTGATATAATGGTTGGACAGTTTGGAAGCCTGTCTATTTGATCTGTCTGTTCGGGGTGCTGACCTTTTCCCCCTGAACTAGGTAATATATGTTTGTTTGATTAAAGTGAGCTTGTTAACCCATTTTGAGTTGCTTTCCTTTTGAAAGGCAGATCTAAGAACCAGGGTTGGCAACCACTCTGGGGATGCTGGGGTGCTTGCTGCTACAAATTCCCTTTTTATAATAATCACTTGTCCTTATATCTCTCATATTCTCATCTCTGCTAATTTTGTTCTTTGCCTGGAAGTCTCTCAGTCCTTTCCTCCTCTCTTGCCTATCATACCTCTTTTTGGCTTCAGTTTCCATCCTTTGCTTTTTGGAAACCCTTAGGTCAACCATTTCAATCATATAGCTCCCTCTATTCTTAGACCCCTCACCCTCTTGAGTGTCCAGTGGTCCCATGTGGCTAATCTCCAGTTCTGGATAGCCTCTGCCTTCTGACTTCTCCACTCCTCCCAACATAGCAGAACGAATGTTGGACTTTGAGTCAGGTAGAACTAGATTCAAATTCCACTTTTGTCACTTAGTAACTCTGACCAAAATGAAGTTACTTGACCTCTCAAAATCTCAGTTTCATCTTCTGCAAAATGGGCTAATATCATCTAGAATGCCTACCTCACAGGCATAGTATGAGGTAGAAAAGGGATAATGTGTGTAGCAAGAACTTTGAGATCTTTGAAGTCTTAAACAAAATGTCAGAAATTATTCTCTAGAACTAACACAGTGCCTTGAATTGAATTGAAAGAGTTGGAAGTATGGGTTTGGGGAAGGGAAGGGAAGATTATAGAGGGGAGGCTATGTTTGTGAAGCGGTCCTTTTCTACCAACATCAAATCTAGTTCCTGTAAACTGTTTACAAAGCGAGCAGAGCAGAGGAATTCTGACAGTTTACTTTCTCTCCTTCTTAAAACCTTTAGTTTTAATTCTCTAGACGTCCTCCCTAATTTGAATAATCTTCAGTTTAGTTAAGGTAAATTATCAATAAGAACATTAAGAATGTTGTCAGGCATTGTTGAAAGACTGGATATGCAAAGGAGAGAGAGAGGGAGAGACAGACAGACAGACAGAGAGACAGAAAGAGATAGAGACAGAGAATCAGAGACAATGAGAGACAACAAGAAAGAGGGACAGAGAGAAGAGAAGAAGCTATCCTTGCTCTTAAGAAGCTCTTTCTATTGGAAGAGACATATATGTATATAGGCATATTCAGAATAAATACCAAAATAATTTATCAACTAGTTACAAGTCAACAATTAAGTGTATACTCTGTGTCAGGCACTGTGCTAAGCCCCGAGTATACAAAAAAAGGGCAAAAACAGTCCCTGCTTTCAAGTCTGAGGAAGACAACATGGCAACAACCATGTACAAACAAGGAGGAGTTGGGGGTCTTCTGAGAGGGAAGGCACAGAGGTTTAGGAAAGGTTCCTTGTAGAAGGTGGTACTCTAGCTGAGATTTGAAGGAAGTCAGGGATGCTAGAAGCCAGGGATGAGAGTTTTCCAAGACTGGCACAAGATTGGGAGAGAAGGGCACTGGCAACTGGTAGCTGATGGCTTCCTGTTGAAGGTGATGCTTAAGCTGCATCTTGAAAGAAATCAAGAATTTTGTAAGCCATGGGAGAAGAAGTGAATTCCAGGAATGAGAGACAGCCAACACCAAAGCACAGAGATGGGAGATAGAGCATTATGTGAACAATTGTTCAAATGTTAGTTTGGCTGAACCATAGAGTACAGAAAGGGGATAATGTCCAAAGAGGCTAGAGTAGGCAACGAAAGCTTAGGTCAATCAGAGGAGTCTATGGCTACAGACAGGCCCCAGATTGATCCAGTAGAGTCTACTGGAGATACTTCTTAGGCCAGCTGTTATCCTATAGGGATGATTACAATCTGGGATTATTCTGACCAAACACCCCTGTATGTTCATGTTAAATCAAGTCAACAAACATTTATTAAACACCTATTATATATCAGGCTTGTGTTAGATTCTATAGACACAAAGGCAAAATATAGTTCATGCTTTCAAGAAGGTAACCATCTAATGGGGGAGGAAATATCCAAACAGTTAAGTACAAAAAAGATTATATATATATATATATATATATTATGAATTAGAAATAATCAATAGAAGAAAGACAGTAGAGGGAAACAGGAAAGACTTCTTGTAGAAAGGACTTTTCTTGGGACTTAAAGGAAGCCAGGGAATGGTTTCAATTTTTTTCAGTTGAATATGAGGCAAGGTTCTCAGCTGTGAGGGGAGGGGGAAGGAGCCTTGGGAAGTTTGAGGAAGGATGAAAAGGTTTGGAAAAGCCACTCTAGTGAATGGAATAATGAGTTGATTGGGGGGAGGGGTAAAAAAGGACTGTTTTGGCACAATGAGGGTCCAGTTGAGGTTATGTAACATAAATGTGTAGTGGTCCTAATCAGCAAATACTGATTTTCTCCATCTTCATTATGTAGCATGTGAAGGCAGCAAATGGGAAGAGAGATCCAAGGCTGAGATTTGGCAAGGCAAGATCGTCAATAGGATAAGGGCACTAGGTACTTGAGAGGAGAGGAAATTATAGAGTTGAATCATTTCACTTAAGGATCAAGTCTTGCAGTAGTCAATGCAGGAGTGATGGCCTGGGAAAAAACTGAACAGAGGGTTTAAGAAATTTGACTGGTTTTGGAGTTGTAAGGAAGAGGGAAAAGTAAAATGACAAAAGACTGATCAGATAAAGAAACTTCAGAGTTCATTAACATTGAAATGGTGCATTTGTTGGTGATAGAAAATCTAGGGTGTGACCATCTCTGGGTACAGCTGAAGTGGGATGGAGGTCATGGCCAAAGAGTAAATTAAAATACTAAAAGGTTAGTGTGATTGAGAGAGCATCAATATATATGTTGATGCACTAGCCCTGTGACCTTAGGCAAGTCACAACCCCAATTGCCCTCCAAAATAAAAGCAAAAAAAAAAAAAAATATATATATATATATATATATATATATATATATATATATATATATATATATATGTTGATTCTTCTCAGATCTACCTTTTCTACCCCAGATTAACTGACCTTTAACCTTACATCTCCAACTCCCTTTCATTCATCTCAAACTAGTTGTCTAGTAAACATCTTACTGCTAAACCCTACCTCCTTCTTTTCTTCCCCATTACTGTAGAGAGCAACACTATCCTCTGAGTCCCTCAGGTTCACAACCTAGGGGTCATCCTGAACTTTTCACTGTCTCTATCACACCTCCAAATCCAATGTGTTGTGAAGGCCTGTCAATACCATTTTTGCAACATACTATGAATGTGTTCCATTCTCTTCTCTGACACTGCAACCACTGCAGACCCTCATCACCTCACAAGTGGGTTACTGCAATAACCTGTTGATGTATCTCATCCTGCCCCAAGTCTTTCCCTTCCAAATCCATTCTTCATTTGGTCAATAAAGTGATTTTCCTAAAGCACAGGTCTAACCATGTCATCCTTCTATTAAATAAACTCCAGTGGTTACCTGTGGCCTCCAGGATCAAATACAAAATGCTTTTTGGCATTCAAAGCCCTTCATACCCTAAACCCCTCCTACCTTTCTGGTCTTCTGACACCTCCCTGAAATGCATTCTTTGAGCCAGTGACACTGACCTCTTGTCTGTTCCAGGAACAAGACATCCATTTCTTAGTTCTGGGCATTTCCTTTGGTTGTCCCCCATGCTTGGAAAGTTTTCCCTTCTGTACTCTGATTGCATTTGATACTTGTACTTCATTGTAATTGGTTTCCTTTGCAGTCCTACATATTTTATTTTGTACATTTAAGAACATTATTCAGGGCAGCTAGGTGGCACACTGGCCCTGGAGTCAGGAGGACTTGTGTTCAAATCTGGTCTCAGACACTTGACACTTACTAGCCATGTGACCTTGGGCAAGTCACTTAACCCCAGCTGTCCTGCCTTCCCCCTCCAAAAAACAAACAAACAAAAAGAACATTATTCTGAGAAGGGTCTATAGACTTCACCAGTGTTAGAAGTATCAGACACAAAAAGGTCAAGAACTGGTAGACTAGATGATTTCTAGGGCCTCTTCCTGTTATAACATTCCATAGCTTAGTTATGGTAAGCACTCAGTACTCAAATGCTAGGTGCTTAATGAATGTTTGTTGATTGACTGATTGATTCACTGCTTTAAGAACATAGCTTGGCCAAATTGAAAGAGGTTACCTTAGAAGAGCCCTGTGTGTTCTCCCCAGTGATCCCTTCTTTGCATTTCCTGAACTGAAAGGGGTGGAGCTCTCAATCAGTTCTGTTCTTTAATGAAATTTAATTCAGTTTAGCTAGGGGGCTCAGTGGGTAGAGGGCTGGGCCTAGAGTTAGGACTGTGAGCAAGTCATTTGATATTTACATGTCTCAGTTTCCTCAATAAAAAAAATGGAGATAATAATAGCATCTACCTCCCAGGATCAAATGAGATAATATTTGTAAAGGGCTTGGCAAAGTGCCTTGCACATTGTAGGCATTTAATAAATATTTCCTTCTTTCCTTCCTTTTTCCATTTCTTCCTTCCTTTTTTCCTTTTTTCTTCCCTTTTCCTTCCTTCCTTCCTTCCTTCCTTCCTTCCTTCCTTCCTTCCTTCCTTCCTTCCTTCCTTCCTTCCTTCCATTCTTCTTTCCTTCCCTCCCTCCCTTCTTCCATCCTTCCTTCCTTCCTTTTCTTCCTCCCTAGGTAGTGAGTTCCTCCTGATGAGGTATGGGCTCTGGGAGCCCCCTCAAGCTCTCCTTGAGTCCTTGAGGTACAGGTTCTTGAACTCTGATTAAATCTTTTCATTTGATGAGGCATTTGCATGAGGCTTAGAATAAGCCTTTACATTTTGTAGCTGAGCCCAAGCCTCTGTTACCAGACTTCCCACCCTTAAGCCTATCAAAGTGTCAATCCATCCTTGAACTGGCCTAGCCCACCATTGTTTGTGGTCTCCAGGTGACCTCCGGCTACTTCCCACCCTTAATCACTCATTGACCTCAGTAACTCCTCCTGAAGACCCTCCCCAAACTCCTCCCCTAGACCACCCCTAGATTCTTCCCACAACTTTCTGTATATAAGATCCCATCCTGTCCTCATGTTTGTGAGAATGCCATAGAATGGAGATAGTGCCATAGAATGACCTAGCACAGACTTACTCTGTGTCTAATACAAGTGAACTTTTAATAAACTTTACTTTTCTTAGGCTGAGAGAAGACTTGAGTCAAATTTATTCATTAGGACCTGATGTGTTAGTATTTTGGGGTCTCCAGAGCAACCCTAACCCTCTTTATGGGTGTCCTCTTTACCCCTCCTTGGAGTCAAAGGTTAGACAATCACTTGTTGGATATGGTAGGGGGTTTCTTGTTTGGATTGGGTTGGATCAGATGGCCTCTCAGGTCCCTTCCAACTCTGAGATTCTATGATATGGTGATTATGAGATGGGAAAGACTAAGAAAGGAAAAGGAGATGTGGTGTAGTCTAGCTTGGCATAAACATTGAATAGGGAAAGAGGGTCAGCATCAGATAAGGGGGCGGTTGAAATAGCAGTAGTTATATTGCTAAAGGGGCACAGCTAATGTCCAACTCCCTTCTGTAGCAACAAGTACCCTAGCATACCCAGGATGGCTGCCAACACAGGTTCTTAGATCTGCTTTTCTAAAGGAAAGCAACTCAAAATGGATTTGAAATCTTACTTCAATCAATCTAACATATATCATTTACCTAGTTCTGGGGAAAAAGTCAGTACCCTGAACTTCAGGGAATATAAACAAGTTACAAGCAGAAGTTATAAGCAGACAAACAGATCAGCAGACAGGCTTCCAACTGTCTGACCATTACATCCATACCTAGTCACAGTTACCAGAGAAGGATGAACCAACATCTGGATTTTCAAAGCCAGGGGGCTCAATGGCTGCCCAGAGTCTCATCTTGTCAAATCATACAACTCTTCTCAAAGTGAGCCCCAAAACAAAACCTCATATCAGGGTATATCTAGCCTTCTCCTGGCTCAGAGAATGTCACAACCCTTTTGACTCACTGCCCAATCACAAAGTATCAAGGTGTGGTCATTCCTGAAAAACAATCCTCCTGCCACAGGTTATAGGTGACCATTTTAAGCCTATTAGGGGGCAGATTATATTTTCAAACCAAGGAAGGTTCTCAGAGTCACTTAAGCCTATCAAAGGGCTTAGGGGCAGGGAAGATCTTAAATTCCCATTCCCATAATACCTTCCATGGGCACATGAAAGACTGTTGCCATTGCCAGTATCACTACAGTATCTCTAGCCACTGCCCAGGGGGTTGTTCAGACCCTCCCTCTGCAGTCCCATTCTTCAGGAGGCAGGTTTTCCCAGCCCTGCTGACTTCCCATTATGGTAGTTTTAATGTCTCTCTGGGAAAAGGGACCACAGAAATGTTCCTTATGGTTTAGGAGACCTCTGTCTTGGGGTCAAAGCGATCTATTTCATAGGATTAAAGAAGCATCAGTTTAGAGCTCAGAAACCTTCTTTATTTTACAGATGATAAAACTGAGGCACAGATGGGTTCTATATCTTGCCAGGGTCATATAGCATCTAAGGTAGGATTTGAACCTGTAGCCCACTAAGTCCAAATCCAGTGCCTTGTTTACCACACCATCTTGCCTCTCCCTAATCCCTATTTCTCTCAGGTTATAAATGGGTAGACATGGCCATGGCTGTACTTTGCTTTGTAGTTTTACCTCTGACCAGGTGCAGAGGCTGGCATCTATGTCTCAGTGGGGTTTAATGGAAGAAAAGAGAAAAGGGCATTGCAGAAGTGATGTGCTCAGGGTCTCCCTCTCTAAAGCATTTCAACTCCAGCATCTTTTCCCCTTCAGTCCTTGCTCTCTCTAGTACATACTCCTTCCAGAAAGGGCCCAGCACCCACACCCTCCATGAACATAAAGGAATGGAAGGCACGTTCTTTCATTGCTCAGTGGACTAATCTGACACTGTTACTGCAAGAGACAGGTCTGCATTTTAGCACACAGCCGCTGCTGTTCATCTCCCACACCAGGGGGGAAAATATAGAATGGGAAATGAAGTGTGGCAGGAAGCAAAGGAGCAGCACATGGGATATGCTGTATGGGTGGGGCAGGCATCAGAGGCATTGGCTTGGGGAGGGGAAGAGGGTTTCTCTTTCTTCACACTACAGGTTATTCCAACACAGGAAGATGAAAAGAGTGCCTTCATGATATTTACTGACATTGAAGGGAAGGCTGCTGCAACCCCTGTGGAAGCAAATTTACCCCTGGGAGGTTGGAAAGCCAGAGGAAAAGGCCTGTTGTCTCAGATTAAACCATCCCCACCTCTAACTGTCTGTTTTATGCAAAAAAATGGTCTCATCCCTGGCATGGTGATTTATCCTTCCACAGCCTCCTGCCCATAGAACATAGACATTCTTACTTCCTGTCATCTCAGACTGGTGGAGGGAGTGGGTGGGAACAGATGCTTTTGAAGTGGTTTCCCTGTTAAAGTATTCCAATGGCTTGGCTCCTCAAGGGGATGAAATATTTTTTGAGGCTCCACAGCAGTTTCACTAAGCAATTGAAGGAGAGAATGAATCAGGGGGAGGGGAGGCAGGGAATGAGGGTTGGATGGAGAGCGGCTTAAATGGATGAAAGTTCCAGGCATCAATCAGACACTAGGGAGAAAGCAAGGGGAGAGTCTTTCCTCTGCTATAAGGGAGTCTAATTAAAACAATGAGATGAAATTAAGGATAAAAAAAATTAGACTGTCTATCAAAAAAAATTGGGCAGACATTTAAAAATAGCCTGGTCAAGTCCCCTCAAGGTATGTTGAAAAGGAAAAATGCATCTGGATTTCTCAGTTGCTGTGCTAGCCTGTTGTGGCAGCCAGGCTTTGCTGTGTGGCACACCCCCATGATATGTGGATATCCAGGAATGGCTAGCATCATTGTCCTTCACGGCCACTGTCTGTGCCCTGTACAGAACCATAAGGGGAGAAGATTTTCCAGGAGTGTGTCTCAGGAGACTGGCTGCAGGGACAGCAGACTTTGCCCTGGCGCCAGCTTTCCAGTAGGAAATTACAAACATGGTAATTAGGAGTTATCTTTGTGATCTCCCCAAGCAGGTAGAAGAGAAGGAAGATGGGGAGGGAGGGAAGGGAGGAAAGGGAAGAGGGCAAAGAGGAAGATGTTTACTCTCCCTGCAAACTAGAAGAGGAAGATGGAAAACAGGAGAAAAAAGTAGGAAAAACTGCTCTATATGTTTACTATTTGGATGTAATCTAAGACCACTGATTAATTTAGTGCTGGTGTAAAATGTAGAAGATAAATATACCATTTACTAGTGGTCTTAAAGTGTGAATTTTGGGGGTTTATGCATGGCTGCTTTGACATAGATACTCCCTAATACCCTTCTCTTTCTCTGGGTGGGGGACACATTGCTTATCCACTTATGATTTAAGCACAAAGGAGTCCCACCCTGTCCCTGAACTCTGGAAGTTCAGAGAATCTCTGAGAAAGCCACTAGGGGGCCATTCGTAACTTACAGCAGGGAGAATCACAAAACTAGAATGTCAGTCAGAAGGAACCTCAAAGGTCATTTGGTCCAAAACCTTCATTTTACAGACTAGGAAACAGATCCAGAGGTTAAGGGCATGGCTATAGGGTTAGTAAGTAGCAGAGCCTGATTCCATGTCTCTTGACTCCTGTGCTACGTCTGAGTGGGATAGAGATGTTGTGTTATCTAGAGGTTATAGTGACATGACTCCTACAGAAGGTTAATTCTTTCTTACATCAGATCTGTTTCTACTTTTTCATAGTAACACTTTCTGACCATGAGAAGCTGTTCAGCTGTGTTTTCATCTGGAATAAAGCTATGTCCCAAATAACATCTCTTTGAGGGGAATGAAGGGAAAGGATGGAAACAGATCTCTATTAAGTGCCAACTGTATACCAGGCATATGCTAAGTGCTTCACAAATAGTATCTCATTCGATCCTCACGACAACCCTGTGAGGTAAGTTTAATTATTACCCTCATTTTACAGTTGAAGAAACTGAGGCAGACAGACTTTAAATGCATTCGCCACAAGTGCATCTGGGTTTTATCCTCATTCCATGAAATAAAAATAAAAACAAAACAAACCCAGACAAGGAGAGGATGATCTTCTATGACCCCTCACAAAGATGCCTATGGGTTCCCTAAGGGCCCATCCTAGGGACATGTTATAGTGAATAAGGGTACTAGTCTGGAATCAGGAAGACTTGGCTTCAAATCCCCCCATAGATAATTATTAATTGTGTGACCCTGGGTAATTTATTTAACCTTGTGCCTGTTTTCTCATGTATAAAATGAATCATTTGGACTTGATTGCTTCTGAGATCCCTCCCAGGTCCAAAACAATGCTCCCATGAGTCTCAATGATTCTGGAATGACCACAGAGTGAAAAGCAAAGACTGGATGACAAAAGAGCAAAGCTGCTAAGGCAGAAGGAACATTTGCAGTGACATGGTTTCTACTGGGGTTGTTTAATTCCACGTAACAAATGCTTATTCAACTTCTGCTGTGTTCATAGCATTAGGCTCTGTGCTAAGGGAGAAGCACCTTTTAGCTCACAGGTTAACAAGGGGAAAACAACACCTTTGAAATAATTGTAATGCAAAAGAGAATTTAGCATATCCATAAAAGAGGTAAAAAAAATGTTGTATGGGACCCATCAAAGGAAAGGGAATTTCTGATTGCTCTAGGAGGGGGGGAAGTCAACAAACACATCTGATGCAATAAATACTTGTTAATCACTTACAATTTTCAGAGCATGTGCTTCACTGGGAGAGCTATGACTTTTAGATAAGAGAGTTGTTGCTACCATATATGTTCATGGAACATCCAGTTTGGTAGAGGGATAGATAAGGACTAGGATAAGTATTAGATCAGTATAGGAACCTGACACATGAGGAAAATTCTGCCACTGCATATCCATGCTCTCTCTGAAACTTAAAGTCTTGGAAAGTTGCTTAAGCACTGAGAGATTAAGTAATTTGCTTTGAGTCACATAGTCTGCAGTTGTCAGAACTTGAACACAAATCTTTCTCATTCTAAGGCTAGATCTCTATCTACTGTTTTAGGCTGCCTCTGAGTAGAAAGATGAGATACAATATTACACAGAAAACACATTGGAGACCCTCAAGAGAGAATGCTTCATGAAGTTTTAGGGAAACAAATGGCTGAGGAAATCAGGGAAGATTTCATGGAAAGGTCATATTTGAGTCCTTTTAAAGAATAGGTGAAGGTATGGGAGGGACAGCATTCCAAACAATGTGCATAAAGGATATATGGGGGTGGGGTAGGGGTGGGAGAGTGGGTGGGGGGGTGGGAAAGAGGAATTCAGGCAGGCTGCAATAGGTTTCCCCCTTTGTAAAATGAGGGAAATGGAGTGGAGATTTCTAAACTCCTTCCCAGTTCTAAATCTGTTGTGTTCAGCTGTTTTTCAGTCATATCTTATTCTGTGACCACATTTGGGGTATTCTTGGCAAAGATACTGGAGTAGTTTACCATAAGTGACTTGTCCTGGGTCACACAACTAGGAAGTGTCTAGGGCCAGATTTGAAGTTATGATTTGAACTCATGAAGACATGTCTTCCTGACTTCAGACCCAGCATTCTATTCACTGTGCCACCTAGCTGCCCTAAATCCTGTTACCCTATGAACTGATGGTAAAGCACCATATGATAGAAGTAGCATACAGTAAAACTGAAAAGATAAGGTAACATATACTTTTGTGGAGGGCCTTGAATGCTAAGTGAAAGGATTTGGACTTTACTCAGGAGTCAAAAGAGAGCCAATAAAGATTTTTAAATGGAAGGGTAATGTGACTAGCTCTATGCACAGGAATATTATAAGTAAAAGCAATATGAAGGATAGACAAGTGTGGAGAGAGACTTGGTTTGGGAAAGACCTGTAAGCAGAGAGGGGAGGGAGTCAGGGAAGTCCATGAGGAAGCTAGTTTTTTGGGAGCAGGGACAGTCTCTTGCATTTCTGTGCTTTCCTGAGACTTAGGGCAGATCCTGGCACATGTCACATGCTTAATAAATGTTTATTGGCCGATTCCATGACCGATCCCATGAGCTCAGTTTCTCAGGTAATTCTCTAAGACTATAAGTTGTAGAAAGGTTACTGCTCTGAGCTGGTAGAGGGAATTTCCCCATTATGAGTTCTTTACAGCAATGAAATCATAGTCCAAACTGTTCCCTCCCTCTACAATTGGGGGATGGGGAAGAAGCATGGTAACAGAAGGATTTCAACAGGTTATGTCTGGGTGGGAGGGGCATTCTAAGCAGAGGAGACAATGTCAATGAGCAAAGGCAAAGGAGGAGGAGATTATTTAGTCATTTTTCAGTTGTGTCTGACTTTTCATGACCCAATTTAGGGTTTTCTTAGCAAAGATGCTGGAATAGTTTGCCATTTTCTTTTCCAGATGAGGAAACTGAGGCAAACAGGGTTAAGTGACTTGCCCAGGGTCACATAGTATCTGAGGCCAGATTTGAACTCAGGAAGATGAGACTTCCTGGCTCCAGGCCTGGCACTCCTAACTGCCAACAGGAGGAGGAGAAGGCAAGGATAAAAGCAGGGAATGAGTCATTGTCCATTTTGACTGAAATACAGAGAACAAGGAAGGGAGTTGTTTGAGATAAGTTTGGAGAAGCAATATGGCACCAGATTGTAGGGGACCTCAACTGCCAAGCTAAGGGAGTTAGAAGCTGCTGATCAATGGATGGATGATTTATGGGTGCTTCTTTGCTTTCTACCTTCTTTGCAATCTTCCCCACAGAGTTGGACTAACTGCCTGATTCATTTTCCGACTATATATTTTTTTACCTTAGTGATAAATTTTTTAAACACCTGTCCTTGTTTCAGTGAATGCTTCTGATGCCTCTTAAAACCGACATTTCCAGAAAAGCCCCATAATGAAAGGAACAGCAGAGGGAATTCAGTAGCCATCTGGTTAGCCTGACCAAAGCAGGAGATTTTCCCAGTTGTAGTAGAGTAAGTGTGAAATATTTTTTTTAAATGACTTAGAAGCTTAATTTAATTGAATTTAAAAATAAATGAAAAAAAAAGGACTTTCAGAAGCCAAGTTTGCCCCTCACGTATGGGGAGAGTAGGCAGCAGTAAGCATAATGTTGCTTATTGTAAGGGGGAATCTTTGTCCTATGAATATGTAATCCTTTAAACAATGGCTCACTTGAGTACAGAGATATGACCTGTTACTTAGAATTGAGGCTATTGATGGCTTCTAGTAGATTCTTCCCTCCATAGGAGTAAATGATGTTTTGGAATTGCCAATGAATTTCAGTTATCCATGCACTCCAATTCCTCATTTCAACAGGTAATCAATAATTAATTCCAGTTTGAATGTTGATCATACCTGTCTTCTAAGGAGGTTGAAAGCTTTGCATATATTTTCTTGTTAACACTCTCACTGCTAGAGTAGCTTCAGAGCCAGGCTCCAAAAATCCCTTAGATAGTATAATGTCCTTCATTTCATCTAATTTGTTTTTAGTGTCAGAGCAAGGAGGCATTGGGTAGCCACAATCAGTGTTCTGAAGAATACAAGCACAAATTCTATAGACCAATATACTTGTGTTATTTAGGTTTGCATCGGTGCAGAGCATGATTAATTTTGTTCAGTTCAATTCAACAAATATTTATTAGGCAAATCCTACATGCAAAACACTGTACTTGGGGCTGGACATCAGAGATGTGGATGAAATAGTACCTTCCTTCAGTGGACTTCCATTCTGGAGGGGGGCAGAAGGAGGGGGGAGAGAGAGAGAGAGAGAGAGAGAGAGAGAGAGAGAGAGAGAGAGAGAGAGAGAGAGAGAGAGAGAGAAACAGAGAGAGACAGAGACAGAGAGAGACAGAGACAGAGACAGAGAGACAGAGACAGATAGAGAGACAGAGACAGATAGAGAGACAGAGACACAGACAGACAGTGAGAGAGAGAGAGAGAGAGAGGGAGACAGACAGACAGACAGAGACAGAGACACAGAGACAGAGACAGAGACACAGAGACAGAGACACAGACAGACAGTGAAAGAGAGAGAGGGAGACAGACAGACAGACAGACAGAGACAGAGACAGAGAGAGAGACAGAGAGAGACAGAGACATACATATAGAGACAGAGAGATAGAGAGATAGATAGGGACAGAGAGACAGACAGAGAAAGACATAGAGAGAGAGAGTGAGACAGAAAAACAAAGAGAGACAAGACAGAGACAGGCTGAGAAAGAGACAGAAACACACAGACAGACATAGGAAGCACATCATTTGATTGGGCTGAGAAAATCAGAAAAGAACCTTAGATTCATATATCTAGAATGGAAGGGATTCAGATAAAGTACTTCTACTCTATGTCCTTCATTTTGCTGATGAACTAAGAGAGATTAAGTGATTTGCTCAAGGTCACACAAATAGCAAGTTCCAGGGTTAGAATTCAAATCCAGTTCCTCTGACTTCAGAGACAGGCCTCTTTTCACTTTACTTCAAAGAGGTGCCCTATCTTAGCTGAGCCTTGAAGAAAGACAAGCATTCTTTTTTTTTTTAATATTTTTTTGTTTATTTTTAGTTTTTAACATTCATCTCCACAAGGCCTTGAGTTACAAATTCTCTCTCTGTCCTTTCCCTACCCACCACCCAAAATAGCAATCATACTGAATACCCCTTCCCCCAATCTGCTCTCTTCCATATCCTCCCTCCAACCCCCTCTGACTTTCTAGTAGGGCAAGATAGATTTCTATACCCCAGTGCCTGTATATTTTATTTCCCAGTTACATGTAATAATGATAATAATAATAGTAATAGTAATAATAATTTTTAATAACATTTGATTTTAAAACTTTGATTTCCAGATTCTTTCCCTTCTTTCCTCATTACCCACCCCTACTGGGAAGATAAGCAATTCAATATAGGTTGTATATGCGCAGTTATGCAAAACATCTTCACGGTAGACATATTGTGAAAGACCGACTATACTACCCTCCACCCCATCCCTCCCCCCACTCATTCTATTTTCTACTCAGACCCTGTCCCTCTTCAAATGTGTGTGCTACTGACCACCCTCCCCCCCCCAATCTCCCCTCCCTTCTATCATCCCCCCTCCTAGCCCCTTCCCCCCTACTCTTCTGCAGGGTAAACTACCCAATTTAGTGTATATGTTATTTCCTCCTTAAGCCAAATTCAGTGAGAGTAAGGTTGTCCCATTCCCTTTCACCTTCCTGTTCTTCCCCTCCATTGTAATGGTTTTCTCTTGCATCTTTTATATGAGATAATTTACCCTATTCTGTCTCTTCATATCTCCTCTCATTATATTCTTCAAAAGACAAGCATTCTGTGAGACTGAGATGAGAAGAGAATATGTTCCAGGCACAGAGATAGGGGATGGAATATATATTTGGGAGCACTAGTAACCCAGTTTGGCTGGAAGGTAGAGTATGTGAAAAGGAGTAATGTGACATCCAGTTGGAAATGTATGCAGGATCCAGGTTGTGGAGGTGCTTGAATGAGAAGCTAAGAAATTTGTATTTTATCTTGAGACAAGCAGGAATTGCTGAAGGTCTTTGAAAATGGCAATGACATGGTTTGACCTCTCTTTTAGATTATTTTGATAGCTAGATGGAGGCTAGATCAGAGAAAGGAGAAATTTAAGTCAGGAAGACTAATTAGGAAGATGTTAAAATAGTACAGCTGACAGGTAATGTGAATCTCAAATAAAGTGATGATCATGTAAATATAGTGAAGGGGGCAGATGTGAGATATGTTATAAAGGTTGAATCAATGAAACTTGCCAAAGCAATGAATATAGGAGAGAGAGCAAAGAATAAAGAATAACTCTGTATTTATGAAACTGGGTGATTGGGAGTGTGGTGGTGCCTTCAACAGAAATAAGAAAGTCTGGAGGAGATGAAGATTTAGGGGGAGAGATGATTAGTTCCATTTTGGATATGTTAGTTTGAAATACTGATGGGTCTATGTTTATTGGTTAAGCATATTATGGCAGTAGGTGGCAATAGGGGGCTTTTTTTTTTTAAAGCAATGGAAAAGCCAGGCTCCAGAAGATTAAGTGATATTACATTGGGATCATGTACAACAAGGAATCAGGGACACAGGGCAATCCCTTTGTTGGGATGAGAACAACAGAGATATGAAATGACTGAACATATGAAAAAAGTACATATCTAGGTAAGATGATGGGACCCAGGAAACACAGATGCCAGAGGTCAGAAACCATGTAAACAATAAAAAAATCAAACATGAAGCACCAGAAACAAGAACTCAATAATGCACTTTCTGCTTCAGTCAGGAAATCTCTTATAAAGCTTCCTTCTAAGATAGGAACTAATACAAGGGACTTATTTAGACCAGGGTTTGTGGATGTGAGTAAATCAACTTTGTTAAGGAACTAATAAATGGATTAACCCTGCTGGAGTATGGGACCAGAGATGAGGATAGAACAAAACATCCTCCTCTTTTAGTTTTCTCTGTCCTACATCTTTGCAACTTTATGATCTTAGCCTGCCATTTGGGCACATTTTGAGCCTACCATCTCCACCATTTGCATTCTTAAGTTCTTGTCAATTGTACCTACTTCTGTACATCTTTAGTTTTAGTCTCTCTTATAGGTTGAACATGGAACATAAAGACTTCTTTCAGAGAATCTTAGCTTTCCTCTAGAACTAACCTATCAATGTCAGGACTTCAGTGGATAAAGGAGAAACTGGGCATGGTGGCAGAGATGAAAGAATTCAATATTCTGGAGTTTGGATTTCCAGATATGTGCAGCAAGGAAATCTGCAAATATTATGGCAGCATGCAAGTTTTGTTTAATATTCTCTCCCACCCGTGTATCTCTTGTCTTGGTTCTGAACCAAGTTGCTCAGCAAGTCTGGGACTGACCCTGGGGTCTCTAAACCTAGCCTGCTTATGCATACTTTTACTGCCTGGCTACTCTGAGCCCCTGGACTTGTGATCTAGCCCTTGTTTTTGGAGTCTGTTTCCTTGTCTGTGACCTCCTGTCCACTTTAAACTTCTGGACCTTGAAGTCAATTTGTATTCTTAGAATCTGCCTTCTTTGGAAGTTCTGCCTACTTAAAAATTCTGGGCATTGAATCTTGACTGATTACTTAAAGACTCTCCCAACACTGTAGTCCCACATGCAGTCAAAATAACTATTGATTCTCCATTATATTTGCCTGAAAATCTAATATGTATAAAAATCTAATGGACTGCCCTACCTTTTCTACCTAGACTCTCCTGTCTCGTAGTAATAATAGACCTTTACATAGGCCCTTAACACTTGAAAAGTGCTTTACATATATTTTCTCATTTGAGCATCATAACAACCTTGTGAAAGAGTTATTTCCATTCTAAAGAAAACTGAGAAAATTGAGACAGAGAGGTGAAGCGACTTGTCTTAAGCCACATAGCTAATAATGATCAGAATTGCGATCTGAACTGAAGTCTTCCTAACTCCAAGTCACCACCATTCCATGCTGCCAACGTTCAGGCTCTTATGTGTATATCTGGTCAAAGACACATAATATGCCTAGAGCACAAACATTAACAATAACTTCTCACACCTATCTTTAGAATTGTATTCTACTTAAACATCTAAAATTTGGAGCAGATTGCAGTTTCTGAGAACCTAGGATCAAGAGTGGCTAAGATGCATATGTCCCTAGTAAAACATTAATAAGGCAGAAATGCTGTTTGTTAGATAAATTGATTTTTCTGGTAGGATTTTAGTCATCAGCTATGGAATATTAAGAGATTGTTTAGTTAATCTGAAAGTGCTACCATTAGGCAACTGGAGTGACTTTTTGCAAATTGTTTCAAGAGACTTGGTACTGATGGTACATCTTGACAAACAGTTGTTGCTTTTGTGCCTTCTGGAGAAATTAGGTCCTTCCCAATGTCAGTGGCCTATCTTCTTTGTAATATCATTTTAGCTTTATGTGCTAAAGAATAGTTTTAGATGAATTCATTCTGGAAAGTGAAGAGGGGCTGAGGATATGAAAAAGACTTGTGAATGTATTTGTGATTGATGACTATAATTGACATAGAAGGAACTCTGGTGGGTGGTTGCATATATGTAAATTCTGTCAGAGAGAGGACATTCAATTATTTTGTTTTTGATTTGAAAATACATAATTAATGCCACTGTGTTATTGAGAATATGCCTAGTGTACTCTGTCCATTTGACTTTGGGTAATAAGCTATGCCATGGAGATACTAGGGGTTATGTATGCATTATTTCAGGAATATCAAAAAACACCCTTAGAATAGTGGTTCAGAGTCTCAGAAACAGTCATATAATAGAAAGGAAATCTAAATTATCTCTGGTATCCTCCTCATTACAGACTTTGCTTTTACTGGAATACTGACTCTTTACTTCATAAAAATAATGTCAAATGTTGCCATGAGACATCTAGAAGAGGACACACACACACACACACACACACACACACACACACACACACACACTTCCCCATTGCTACCCTGCTGCTTAGCACCACAGGCTGAGGTGGGGGAAGGAAATAGGAAGACGTGTCCAAATCAGAGAGGCTTCTCTAAAATCTTATACGTACAGCGACATTCTGTCCACCCCCAATGCTTCACCTCAGTTTTACTCTTGATTTGTAAGGACCTATAAAAAGCACAAAAGTAGAATA
Source organism: Gymnobelideus leadbeateri (assembly GCA_011680675.1). Lineage (NCBI taxonomy): Eukaryota > Metazoa > Chordata > Mammalia > Diprotodontia > Petauridae > Gymnobelideus > Gymnobelideus leadbeateri. The sequence goes on from WOXC01011970.1 coordinate 75,562, forward strand.
AACTAAATTAATCTACTAGACTCTTCTCCTTTCTTAAATATTCCTTTTAATGTTTCCCCTGAGTACCTTTGCAACATCACTGGACTACAAGTGGCTGGCACTGTTCATTGCTTCAGTACTGAGCTAGCCATTCAGCATTGATACAATCTCTGACCATGGTGCTGAAATTTCTTAACATACTCTAACAACTGTCTAGAAATACTTGAAAACCTTTTCAGAACTAGGAAGTAAATTAAAGCGATTTAATTGATTACTGTGTTTCCTAGTTTGAAATTGTTAAAGGCTTTTTAATTTGAATATAATTTAAGACAATTAAGTGGGTTTAGGTTGGAAGTGATTGGTAAACTTTGAGGGCTAGGTACATTTAGATATTCTACTTCCCAAAATGTCATTTTCCTCCTAGATTCTTTACTACTATTTATGGCACCATCATTTTCTCAGAGATCAGGCTTGGAACTCCTAAGTATTTTTTATTCTTTCATATAGTTCATTATAGGCATCTAATTACTAAATTACTAAACAAGTCCTATTCTTTCTACCTGCACAATTTATCTTATATCCATTCCCTTATTTCTAGTACCACAGTTATCACTCTAGGTAAGACTCTTATCATTTCTTATTTGGGATATTATAATAGTCCCTTATCTAGTCTTCCTGCCTCCAGTCTCTCTTCTCCAACACACCCTTCATACTGCTGCCTGAATAACCTTCCCAACCACATCAATCTATCCTTTAAAAAGTCCTTAAGTAACAATTCCCTACCATTTTCTACAGAACAAAGCATAAATGCCTAAATTAAACTGCAAAACCTTTCACAATCTGGCTTTTTCCTACTTTACAGATATTTTAAGGTAATGCTCTACATTTCAGCTGGACTGGACTACACACTACTCTCTGGTCTAGCACAGCCATTGTTGTTGTTAGTATAGTAATTAGAGAAATTCAGAGAGAGACATAGACACATACACAGAGTGTGACAAAGAGACACAGAGATAGAAACAGAGAGAAAGATGGGAGAGAGTGAAGGAAGGAGGGAGGGAGGGGGGGAGGGAGGGAGGGAGAGAGAGAGAGAGAGAGAGAGAGAGAGAGAGAGAGAGAGAAGTAAAGTCTAAAAATTATTATTAACTTTAGCAAGAGATAAAATGGCTTAATGGATAGAAGGCTGGCCTTGGAATTCAGAAGACTTGAGTTCAAGTAATGCCTCTGACACATAACAATTATGTGACCATTGGTAAATCAAGTCCTTTACCCTTTCAGTTCCCTAAGCAACTCTTTGAGACTGAAAGTTAAAGTTCTGATCTATACCAGTGGAAAATGTTTTCCCCCACAATAGTGAAATAACAGGCCTGCCACATAGATATACACATACTGGGGCAAGCAGCCCAAAAATGACTTCAAATTTACTTTATACTTTATGATGTGAAAATAATTCAAAACAATGATGAATTAAGAAAAGTGCAGTTTAGTGGGGAGGAGAATTTGTTACTCCAGTGACTCAGGAGATGAGATCTTAGATTTATAATGGATCTTGAAAGTCATCTCTTCCAACCGATGGGATTTAGGGTCTCATGCTCTTTATACTCTACCAGAGATGATGTCATGGGAAGGCTCCCTCCTGACCAACATGGAGAAAGTCAAGTAATACTGGGATTATTACTTGTTCTTTCTAGGAGAAATATCTCTGCTTTGGAGAGAGAACTAGAAAGGAGCTGATCTACCTGGTAATGAAGAAAAGAAGGGAAAACTCTAGAAGCAGATAAGGTAGATTGAGTTGGGGATTTCTTTATGTGATAGATGGAGAGAAGAATTAAGCAAATAAGCTCACACACAATAATCCTTACTAAAGTAGAGAATAATAAATACCTTGTTTCTCCCAGCTCCATCTATCCTGTGCAGGGTTGCTAAATTGATATCTCTGAAGCACAGATCCAACCATATCACTCCCCTGCCCAAAAACACCCCAAAATTTAATTCTAACCTTTAGAAAAAATACAAATTCCTCTGCTTGACACAAATACACCATTGGTAGAGCTATGAAACTGTACAACAGTTTCAGCAGTTTTGGAGTTATTCAAATGAAATTACCAAAATTTCCATACATTTGACCCAGAGATTTCAATGCTATGTATATATGCCAAGTATGTCAATGATAAGTAGAGTGTCCACATATAACACTTTTTGTGGTAGTAAAGAAATGGAAGCAAAATAGATGGTCATCAATTGGGGAATTGCTAAACAAGTTGTGGTACTTGAGTGTATTGGAGTGTTATCATACTTTCAGAAATGGTGAATATGATGTAAACAAAAGTACTGTTATAAATTATAATAATAAGATATATATATATATATATATAAACACATATGTATGTATATATGTGTAAGAACTAATGCAAAAATCTAAGTTCTACTGGTAGAAGAAATAAACCTTTTTCAAAGTCTTTGAGGGAAATTTTGTTTTTATAGACAATTCATCCCAGGCTGTTTGAGTCTAACAGAACCTCTCAAGCACTATTGATAAGAAAGTGGAGAGGCATAATATCCAGAATGAGGGAGCTGACATTCCCACTGTGCTCTAACCTAGGAAAACATTAGACATTTTTTACTTTTCTCAGAGGGCAGAAATAGTTGTAAAGAGGCAAAATTAGATTTGATTTGACAAAAAATTTCTTAATAATCAGAGCTATTCAAAAGTTGAATGGATAGCTTCAGGAGGTAGTGGTTTTTCCTTTGTTGGAAAAGGTTGAGTGATCTCTTGTCTTAGAAAGAAGTGTTGTTCAGGAAGTGATTGGAATTGATGTGCTCTGAGGTTTCCTTCAACTCTGAGATTCTATAATTCTTTTCCAGGGCCTTGCACTATATTTGTTGACTTTAGGTATCTTTCAAGATGTCTGCCCACAACCACCAAACCACAGTGTCTCCTTATTATGGGAAAAGGTGAATTATGACATACAGAATGTTTTTACACTTGAGATTTCTAGGGTTTGAAGAGAACTAGTGAAAACTCCAGGATTTCTGTCAGTCTTGTTCTGAGAATATGTCATATGACCTAATATAAAAGTTTGAATTTTTATTGGCTGAGGGCCACCAGAATATGAGAGATAATAGCTTACCAATTTTCTTTTTATCATGCCACTCTAGTACAATGTATTAGCTAGAGGTTTTATAACTGAAGGGAGCCTTTAGGCTTATAATTTTTGCAGGTAAGTAAGAAGGTAAACTTGGTAGATATGTGAATCATATGGTATGCAAATAAGTAAAGTAGGTTGAATATATAGACAAGTGTATAGAATAGATTCTTTCTTCTCAATTTGAAATAGTTTATTGTTATAGACAAGATGTCTATCCTACCATTCATAGTATAGAGAGACTATTAAGTTATAATGTAAGAATAATGAGATTTATGAACCTTGATGAATTTTCAGACATCTTAGTTCTCTGGGTTGCAGTGGTCAATATCACCATTCTGATGGCTAACAATTCATCGTACCAGATATCATAATTCTATTACATTAGAATCAGTTCTCTTGAAATTAACGATGACAATTTATATCCGTATTGAACCATTGTAATGTTATATTTAATAGAAAAGAAGATAAAATTATGTTAAAAGATTTAAAAATTGTCCTTAATACAAAGGAAAAATCAATTAGGTAGAAACTGCTATTATAAATTATGTGAGAGTAAAGATTAAGGCATATGAAATATATAGGTTGGATGGCCTCTAGTTGGGGATAGTTGGTTAATAGCCTGGCTTAGTGTATTCATTTTTTTTTTTGGCTTTTTGGAGGGCAATTGGGGTTAAGTAACTTGCCCAAGGTCACATGGCTAGGTTTTTGTTTGTGTGGGTTAAGTGTCTGAGGCCGGATCCAAACTCAGGTCCTTCTGACTCCAGGGCCAACACTCTACTCATTGAGCCACTTAGCCGCCCCCAGTGTATTAATTTTTATGGCAAAATATTGGGATAAATCAGAGTGGATCAGAACTAGAGTACATGTAAAGGATGACTTCAGTAGCTAAAGGCTAACTATGACACATTTTCCCAGTAGAAGTAGGCATTCTCTCTTGAGAATCCTGTATAGAGATACTGTGAAGAGAAACTATTTGTGAAAATTAATAAACCACAGAAAGCATTGAACTCTCCTGACATTTTGTCAGCTAGGTGACTGGAGTGAATAGAACACTGGACCTAACATCAGAGAAACCTGATTTTGATTTCAGATAGATACATACAAACTGTATGAGCCTGAACAAGTCCTTTAACCTCTATCTTACTCAGTTTCCTTGTCTGTAAAATGGAGCTAATAAAAACAACCTTCAGGGTTGTTGTGAGGATTGAATGAAATAATATTTTAAGTGTTTTACTAATTTTAAAACACTATATGAATTCAAGCTCTTATTTCTATTATTTGTAAACAGGTGCCACATTATGATAATTTATGTGAACCTTCTATATAAGATTATGAACCTCATGATCTTTTCTCTGCCTGATCAAACTCAAATTTCTCCAGCTTTCCATGCAGGCAATGTTCTCTCTGGTGCTGCAAAACTAGATTTACATACTGGAATAAGCCTGTGTGATTTTCAGAAAAAAATTGAGCATATTATTAAAATATAGTACTATGACTACTACATACATATAGCAGAATCTTGGAAAACATCACAGAAGTGTTAAAATACACTAGAAGCATTGCTGAACTCAAATAGCATTAGCATCCTTTTCGACACCACATTACAAAATACTTTGAACTGCTGTTTGGGCAACATCCAAAAGTCATTTTCAAGACTTAATATTGTCAGTAGCATGATGCAACAGCCAAAAAAAGATAATACAAGCTTAATCTGCATTGAGAGAATAGAATAGTGTCCAAAGTGAAAGGACTGATTGTTCCTCTGTACACTCTGCTCATCAGACTTCATCTAGAGAAGAGAGTTCTTCCCTTTTTTGCATGTCATGGACCCTCTGGCCATCTGGTGAGGCTGATGGACCCTTTCTCAGGATGACATTTTTAAATGCATCGATAAAAGAAGCATAGGATTACAAAGGAAACTAATTACAATAAAATTCAGTTATCTGAATAAAAAAATGCACAGACCCTCCAAAATCTATCCCTAAACCTCAGCGTATTAATTTTTATGACAAATACTGGAATAAATCAGTTTGTCCATGGACCCGAGGTAAAGAAGATATTAAGCCTGGCACCATTGGTGAGCTCCCAGGAAAGGAGAAGGGGAGAACACAACAGGCTGCCTAAAGAAGGAAAATCAGTCTAAGTTGGAAATGGAGCAAGTCAAAAGTCCAATGTGGATCCATGGTGAGATTGGCATGTAGGTGGCTACTGTACTTCCAGACAGAGATAAAGAGATTTGTTATAGAGTAGAGTGTTCACTATACTGTGTAATCAGAACCTTAAAAGCTGTTCACAGTAGCATTCTTCTGGAAAGCTGCTAGTGCATGGCATTACAGCTAGCCACACTATTAAATTGATTGTGCTCAGAACTTTGTGCCTCAGTTTCTCTTTATCAAAGATTTTTATCACAAGTGTTATGTGGTAAGAACAAAGGGTGTGCCTATTTCCATAAATTCCATTGATTACATCCAAAAGTAAATATAAAATCTTCTTTGACTTGGAAATCCTTTATTAACTTACATACACATACTTACATCTCACATACACACACACAAATAAAAAACAAACACTTTTGATCTTGAATATTTGCATACGATTTTGGGTACTGTATTTTAAAAGAAACATCAACAAAGTAATGTATATCTAGAAATTGGTGAGCAGAATCATGAGGGGATTGGAATTTATGCCTTTGGAGGATCTCCTGAAAAGACTGGAGATAGTGTAAATAAAGGAAGATTTAGAGAGAACAGTATAGTATAATATATAGTAATGATATAGTATAATAGTCTTTGAGAATTTAAAACATTGTCATATGGAGAAGGAATTTTATATATATATATATATATATATATATATATATGTTTATGTATGTATGTATCTATGTATGTATATATATTGACCCAAGTAGAGTGAATTAAGAGCAATGAATAGGAATTCCAGGGAGAGAGATTTTGTCTCAGTATAAGAAATAATTTCCCAATGACTGGAGTTGTCAAAAAACAAAACAAAACAAAACAAAACCCTGCTGTTGCTTCTTCATGGGGGTAATGAGGTTCCTGTTACTCATGTCTTCAAGCTAAGGTTACTGACCACTTATTATGTCATGGAGAAGAAGCATGTTTCGGACAGGGATTGATCTTTTAAGATCCTATAAGTATGATTTGATATTGAAACCACTATATACCAATAACAATTGATTGACAATATTGACTAAGCACCTATGTTGTGTCAAGCATTGTGTTAGTCTCTGGGGGTACAAGCAGAAAGAATCTGTACTCATAAGGAATTTATATTCTATTGCGAGAGATTTCAAGTATACACATGTATACATGTTTGAATGTAAGGAGAATAATAAAAAAAAAACACAAACTCAATACAAGGTAGTTTAGGAGGAAAGACACAAACCTTGCAATGATCAATAAAGGATCCATGCAGAAGATGGTGCTTCAGTTCCTTCTAAAACAGAGGGACTCTATAAGGTAGGGGTAAGGAGGGAGTATATTTTAGGCATGTAGGAGACCCAGTGCAAAGGCATGGATAGGAGATGGAGCATGTGAAACTGAAAATTGATATCCCGTTTTATTTTGTATAATTTACTAAAGCTTAATCGATTTATTACATATTCATGATCAATCCACTATGTATTGGTTGGCTCCCTTGTTATATGAGTTTGGGCTCCCTTAAGCCTGTAACTTCACTTGTCTATTATGAAATTTAAAAACTGATATTCTATGCTTAATCATTTATTGAGAATTGTACATAATCAGAGTACTTCAGAATCAATTTTTGTAAGTCAAATCCAGACTTGAGTAGGCCCTATTAGTAACATTTCTAAGAGTTTAGCTTCCCTATTTCTATGGACTAAAGTCTAATTACAAGTTTAAATCTGTGAACTTTTGCTGCCCATGGGTGGGGAGATGAGTCAGTCCAGTGAAAGAATATTTGCCCACCATGAGACTTTCTAAAGGATGTTAGTTAAGAGATGTTGGTCCATGTGGTAAGGAACTGATATAAGCAGCATTAAACAATCAGGAGTGAAATATGTCTGTATATTCCATGTTTAAATGCTATAAGAGGTGCTCTGACTGTCAGAGCATTGTCAGATGGATTTGTCTGTCAGATCAGACTGTCAGATGGATCCTTGACTACTGAAGGGTCTTAAGATTGGTATTCAATTTATTGGTATGCTAGTGTAATGCCATGCATGAGCAGCTTTCCAGAAGAATGCTACTGTGAACAGCCTTTAAGGTTCTGACTATGCAGTACAATGAACACTCTATTTTATAACAAATCAAAGCAAAACATCCACAGAAAATCAAGGTACAGCATTCACAATATTACAACTTGTCACAGAAAATCACAATATAGTATTCACCACAGCTTATCATTAAAGTGGCCACATAGTTTTCATCAAAGTGGTCACAATATTTAGAACAAAGAACAATCATCTCAAGGTATAATAGTCAAAGTCTTCCACTCATGGGGCACACTCAATTAACTCAGTCACTTATTCAGCATCAATTCTCAAAGTACAATAGTCAAAGTCTTCCACTTATGGGGCATACTAGATTAATTCAATCAGTCACTTATTCAGCAATTAATTACTAAATATCATACACAAACTGTCCACCCCTAGGTCACTAGTAAACTACAATTTCATCATCACTCAGTACTCATGGAGAGGTCTTTTCATCTTGACTTGGGACCTGTTCTCAGATTCCCTGGATCCCCAATCTGGATTCACCAGACTGTCACCTGGGCTCAATGGCAGACAGCTCCCAGTTCCTTGTCCAGCTCTCTGGGCAGGTCCTGCTCCACACTGAAGTTCACAGGGTCCAGTCCATCTCAAATCCTTCGCAATTTCTGCTTCCAGGAATTCAAGGCTCAACCAAGCCAGAAACAAAGTCTCAGCATCCCAGTCATGCTTCTCCTGGCCTCCTATGTCACCTGGCCTCCTGGGCTCCTGTTCAGAAGAAGCTCCACCAGCACAAATTTTCAGGAAATACTGACTCAGTTCTTGATTCTCTCTTCTGTAGCTGCTCTGCCACCAATGTTGGTCCCAAAAAATTCTGACTGTGCCTCTGTGGGACTTTTCTTATATCCACAGCATTAGCTACTTCCTGTTTTAGCCAACCCCTTCCGGTCATTCCAGGAACAGGGGTTCATATCTTCTGTTTCTTTCACAGAGTTTTGATTAGTTACTAAGTGCTAAGTACCTGCTTACTTGCCAATACAAAAAAGGGTCTTAATTATATTATCATTACATTCCACCCCTCCAGGATCGTTGGCCTTACAATTTAAATTTAAATGGCTATGGATCCTGGAACAAATAGAGGCACTATACTTTGTAATCCTTCTGAATATGCCATACTGAATATGCCATACTTGAACAGCTTTCCAGAAGAGTGCTACTGTGAGCAGCTTTTAAGGTTCTGATTACATGGTATAGTGGACACTCTATTTATTCCATAACAAATCAAAGCAAAACATTCACAGAAAATCAAGGTACAAATGTAATGGCAGACTTTTTTGGAGGTCTTTTTGTAGACCTCTTTTTGTATTGGCAAGGAAGCAGATACTTAGCACTTAGTACTAATCAAATCTCTGTGAAAGAAACAAACTATGGACCCCTGTTCCTGATGTAACAGGAAGGGGTTGGTTAAAACAGGAAGTAGCTAATGCTGTGTATATAAGAAAAGTCCCACAGAGGCACAGTCAGAATTTCTTGAGACCAGCATCTGGTGGCAGAGCAGCTACAGAAGAGAGAATGGAGAACTGAGCCAGAATTTCCTGAGAACTTGTGGTGGTGGAGCTTCTTCTGAACAGAAGCCCAGGATCCCAGGAACCCAGGTGACAGAGGAGCCGAGTGGCCCAGGAGAAGCATGACTGGGATACTGAGACTTTGTTTCTGGCTTGGTTGAGCCTTGAATTCCTGGAAGCAGAAATTTTGAAGGATTTGAGATGGACTGGACCCTGTGAACTTCAGTGTGGAGCAAGACCTGCCCAGAGAGCTGGACAAGAAACTGGGAGCTGTCTGCCATTGAACCCAGGTGACAGTCTGGTGAATCCAGGTAGAATCTGGGACCATGGAAGGGGATCCAGTGAATCTGAGAACCGTCCCCAAGTCAAGATGTAAAGACCTCTTCATGGGTCCTGAGTAATGATGAAATTGTAGTTTACTAGTGACCTAGGGGTGGAGGGTTTGTGTATGATACTTAGTAATTGATTGCTGAATAAGTGACTGAGTTAATCAAGTGTGCCCCATGAGTGGAAGACTTTGACTGTTGTGCTTTGAGATGATCTTTGTTCTAAATCTTGTGACCACTTTAGTGAAAACTACATGGCCATTTTAATGATAAGCTGTGGTGAATACTATATTATGATTTTCTGTGATAAGTTGTAATATTGTGAATGCTGTACCTTGATTTTCTGTGAATGTTTTGCTTTGATTTGTTATGGAGTAAATAGAGTGTTCACTATACTGTGTAATCAAAATCTTAAAAGCTGTTCACAGTAGCATTCTTCTGGAAAGCTGCTAGTGCATGGCATTACAGCTAGCCACACTATTAGATTGTGCTCAGAACTTTGTGCCTCAGTTTCTCTTTATCAAAGATTTTTATCACAAGTGTTATGTGGTAAGAACAAAGGGTGTGCCTATTTCCATAAATTCCATTGATTACATCCAAAAGTAAATATAAAATCTTCTTTGACTTCGAAATCCTTTATTAACTTATTCCCCCTATCTTTTTTGTCTCTTATACCTTATCTAAGTTCCAGTAAAATACTACCTTTCATAAGAAGCTGATCCCAGTCCTCCTTAATCTCAGTGTCTTCTCTCTGTTGGTTATTTCCTATTTATCCTGAGTATAGTGTGTTTGTACATCCATAGTTGTTTACAAATTGCCTGCCATATTAGCTAGTGAACTCTTTGAGACCTCATTAGTCTAGGAAGAATCAATTCCATTTTTGATAGCTCTAGTTGTTAAGAATATTTTCTTTATATTGTGATAAAATCCCACCCCCTCTCCCCACAAGGATTATTAGATAGAAGCTGCCATTTTTAACCATTGGAGAATGTTGATTGAGGTGTATGCTGTCAATTATCCATTGGCAGGATGTATTCCACTAACTCATCCTAGTCCACCAGGACCAAACAGAATAAATTTAGCTCTTTATCCCCAGAATATTTAATTTCTTTTCAGAAAAATCCTAGAACTTGGTTGATAGCTGACATGCCTCTTGTGACTCAAGCTGTAGTAGCTTCTTGTAGGGTCAAACCTTTTGACTTAATATTACTTGGAATGTCAGGTGGGAGGGAATTATTTTGCAGGTGTTTTGGAATGTTGGGGGTAGAGAGAAAAATAATTATAGACATGCTGATATTTCAACAAAATACTGTACCATGAATCCTTAACTGTCTGGTTTTCATGAAAAAAGGGAAATATGGGATTGAAATGAAGCTAACTACATTGTCAGCTTGAACATTTAGGTGCAAGTGGGGAAAGGGGCTATATTTCTTTGTAGATGACAGGGGATGTTGAGAGAAAGGACCCATTGGTTCTCTGTGCTGAAGCAAAGGAGGTATTAGGACAATGAGAACCATGAAAATCTTGAGCAGATTAAAGGTCTATGAAGTTACAGGCTGCCCTGGCATGAAAAATGACTAGTACTGGGAACGTGTTTCCTAGAGAGGTAGAAGATGTAATGGCCATGAGGATTTGGTGCATGGGGGTAGAAGAGAAGTACTTTACATCAGCCAAGTGAGAATGAACTCATATACCTGGGCAGAAGCCAAGTCTAGGGTGTGGCCAGCCTGGGGCCTGCAGGTAGAAGCAAGTGCCATGTTAGGAAGAAGGAAAGTGGTTGAAGTTAGAATGAGGAATCTTATGTGGATCAAAACAGAGATAGATCCTGCCAATTGATGATTGATGGAGAGTCAGTAATAAAGATTCAGTTCATCAGAGCCCTGCTTTTCTGTGTTAGCCCCCAAATCGTGCTGTATTTAAAGCATTTCATATACTTTTATTACCACTTTAGGGGAGTTATCAATGGTAACCCCTCTCTTAATTTTTGAAAAATCTGTATTCTATTAAAGAGACACTTAAAAATTTTTTCAAAGCTATTTTATTTTAAATTAGACAGTATTAGAATGGTGTAATATATTATAATGATTTATTTTCATAAATTTATTTCTAATGTTAATTCATTTTGGCAATATAGGTCTTATTGATCAAGTATATTATGCTGATCTTTTGTTAGCATATAGATCCCTTGATAATAGGTCAATTGCCTAGGTTGTTGCTTTCTGAAAGAATGCAAAGTAGATAGAGTCCACTTTGGAATCAGGAGGAACTGAGTTCAGATTTGGTCTCAGAAACTTACTAGTTGTGTGACCCTGGGCAAGTCTCTTAACTCTGTTTGCCTCAGTTTCTCATTTGTAAAATGAGTTAGAGAAGGAAATGGCAAACCACTCCAGTGTCTTTGCCAAGAAAACCTCAAATGGGGTCAAAGAGAATTGGAAATGACTGAAATGATTCAACAACAAGAACAATTATCATTGTTCTTATTTATACTTTGAGACAATGCCAGGAATTTTATTCAGTCATAGAATCATGGAACTAAAACTGAGGTCATCTATCCAACCTCCTCATTATTTATTTATTTATTTATTTATTTATTGAGGGGGGAAGGCAGGACAATTGGGGTTAAGTGACTTGCCCAAGGTCAAACAGCTAGTAAGTGTTAAGTGTCTGAGGCCGGATTTGAACTCAAGTCCTCCTGACTCCAGGGCCTGTGCTCTGTTCACTATGCCACCTAGCTGCCCCTAACCTCCTCATTTTTAAGATAATGAAATGAGGCTTAGAGAGATTAAGTGGCTGGCCCCTAAGAAGTTCACAGAAGCAGTTAGTAGCAGAGCAGGGATTCAAAACCTGGTCCTGTTGTTATACCCCAAACACAAGCAAGACCTAAGTAACAATTTAGAATTGAACCCTTTATTGGCCATGTTGGCTAATGAGGCCGCTCCCCAAACCCTACAGCCAGAAACCCAGGCAAAGCCTTAGCTTTTAAAGGGACGCCATGTAGCCAATGGTTAGATATTATGTAAGCAGAAACTTGCAAAGGCTAAAATCAGTGATTGGTCTGTACATTTTGAAATTCCCACTTGTGCCAAGTCTCCCAAGGTGGAGCTAAACCTGGCAGTCTGCCCACTTCTGTGAAAGAGAGCTGGGATTGGGGGAGGGGAAAGAATGGGGCCAGGTACAACACTGTGAATCCAAATCCAGTACTTTTTCAGAGTAGAAGAATGGTATAGTGGACAGAGAGACAGTGTAAGAACCAGGAAGCTAGGATTCATAATCTGCCTCTGACACATACTAGCTCTACAACCTTGGGCAAATCATTTAGGTTCTTAATGCTCTGAATGACTCTCTAAGACTGTCTAAATTAAGCCCAATTATTGATTTGCTCAGGTGGAGAGAGTTGCCACAATGAGAGTATTCTATCCTGATAGAAGTATAGTATTGAAATATTAACCAATTTTACCTTAAGTCATTGACTATAAATTATATATACTCTTATGGCTAAAGTTTTTAGAGTGGGGCAATAGCTTTGTGCATCTTTTGGATACACAATGTACTCTTTTTATCATTTCTGGACACTGGAGATGAAGATGGCAGGGAACAAATTCATTCTCAGAGGCTCATGGATTCTGACTCCATGGTCATTGATTCACCTATAAATGGAATGAGAATCAGGTCACTTCCTCCAGTGCCAGCAGGATATGCTGGTAACCTTGGCAACACCCTGAGCCCTACCCATCCCAGGGACTGCAAAATGGCCTCCCCTTCCTCTTTTAATTAAAAACAGTTGTTGCTAGGGAACTGCTTGAAGGGAAGAAGGGAAAGAAACAGGGAGGGGCAGAGAAAGCAGGAAGCAGTGGTTGAAAGGCAGACTGGACACTGCAGGGAATGTGGGGTGAAAGCACAACTGTAGAGAATGGAGCCAAAAAAGGAATGATATTTTTTCTTCACTAACAGCAGAGAATTTATCATTCATTTTAATTCTGGCTGTTCTCAAACAAGTTACTCTTCCTTGTCATGAATATTTTAATGTTAATTTGGAAGTGGAGGATAGAGTAACTTATTTTTTATTTTTACTTATTTTTGGATTTTGACTTTTTTCCCCCTTCAGGTAAGATCTTTCTGAGGGGAGGGATACTTTATTTTCTCCAGTACCTCATTGGACCATTGTGATCTCATTTTGGTACTTGAGTCTGATAACCTGACAGTGAAGGGAAAGGAAGGGGAGAGAAGGGAAGGGGAAGGGGAAGAGAAGAAGAGAAAGAGGAAGAGGAAAGGAATTTTTTTACTTTAATTTTTTTATCTTTATTAATTTGTTTGTTTACTTTTAGTTTACAAGATTCAGTTCCACAATCCCTTAAGTTTTAAATATTTTACCCCTCCCTCTCCTCCCCCTCCCCCCATGGCATGGAAAGGATTTTATATAGTACCTACTATGTGCCAGGCACTGTACTAAGAGCTTTATGAATATATTTGTGCTTACAGAGGTGCCATGGATAAAGGGATGGACCCGGAAGACCTGAGTTCAAATCTGGCCTCAGACACTTGTTAGCTGGGAGACCCTGGGCAAATCATTTAATTCCATTTGCCTCAGTTTTCTCATCTGTAAAATGAGCCGGAGAATGAAATGGCAAGCCACTACAGTATCTTTGCCAGGAAAACCCCAAATGACGTGGCTGAAATAACTGAACAACACAAAAGACTGAGGGTTATCTCCAAGGGAGAGGCACCCATGGAAGAGAGCAAGAAAAGCTTCCTGCACCATGTCTGATTTGAGCTGTCTTAAAGGATACCAAGGAAGCCTAGATGGGAGGGGAAACACCCCACGCATGTGACACAGCCAGTAGAGAAGATGTGGAAAATCTAAGTGCTTCTGTCCTAGTAAGCACCTCCCCCGCTCTTCATGGAAAAGGTTATAGTCATTTTGGAGGGGATTGTAACTTTTCCCCCAGAAGATGAAAAATGAAAATCAAATGGCAAATGAGACAACCCATAGCTATGAACTGAGGGCCTTCTCTACTTTGTTCTCAGAGGCAGTGGGAAAAGCACTGGCGTCAGAAGACCTGTACTCAAACTCTCCATCCTATCATTTATTACTTATGGCAGTCAAGAATCATTTAGGTGGTTAAGTGGTACAGTAGTGTTAAACCTGGAGTCAGGAAGACCTGAGTTCAAATCTTGCCCCAGATACTTACTAGCTGTGTGACCCTGGGCAAGTCACTTAACTTAGGTTTCTTCATCTATAAAATGGGAGTAATGATAGCACTCACCTGCAAGGGTTGTTGTGAGGATAAAATGAAATCATATGTGTAAGTGCTTTGCAAACTCAAAACATGCTAACTATTATTATTTATAAAGTACCTGCACTGGACCAGACAGTAGGATAAGCACTGAGGATACAAAAGAAAGGCAAAAATGATGTAACTTTGTGCAGGTCGAGTAACCAATCTGGGCCTCAGATTTTTCATATGTAAATGAGGGAGTTGGAATAGATGATTATTCCAAGGTCTCTTCCAGCTCTGCATCTATGTTTCTACAATATCCCTCCCCCAATTCCAGACTGTGGGTGGAGTATACATGAGCTTGTATAGAATGAATGCCTGCTCCAAAGCACCAAGCTGCCTGTTTGGCTTTGGGCACAACATTCTCTGGCCCTCAGTTTCCTTTCTTATAAAATGAAGGCTTAGATCAAATGAACTTTAAAATGTCATCTTTTTGTGGAACTTTGTGAACGTGTCATTTGAGGTTAACTTTATGATCTTTATGGTGTCATCACCATCATCATCATCATCACCACCACCACCACCACCACCACCATCATCATCATCATCATCACCATCACCATCATTATAACCATCATCACCATCACCATCATCACCACCACCACCACCATCATCATCATCGCTAGCATTTATATAGCACCTACTATGCGTCAGTCATTCTGCTAAATGCTTTACCAATAGTATATCAGTTAATCCTCACAACAACCCTGGGAGATATATGCTATTTTTATTCCCAATTTACAATTGAGGAAATAAGGCAGGCAGAGCTTAAGTGACTTGCCCAGGAAGGACAAGGACAGCTAGGAAGTGTCTGAGTCTAGATTTGAACTCACTTCTTCCTGACTCTATTTACTGAGTCATCTAGCTGTCTCTGAAAATTGGCATCCTCCAGCAAAAGTTTATTTTGGTGGGAGGAGGCAGCTAGGTGTAGTGCAGTGAATAGAGCACTGGCCCTGAAGTCAGGAGGACCTGAGTTCAAATCTGATCTCAGACACTTTACATTTACTATCTGTGTGATCCTGGGCAAGTCACTTAACTTTAATTGCCTCACCAACAAAAAAAACATTTCTTTTGCTAGGCATTTACAAGTCAAAGTCATGAAACTGAGCCCAACTAAAGCCTTCATTGACAAGTTGCTATACTTTATTCTCATGTAGCTTTTTGGGATCAAAATAATAACTGAACTTGTCTTTCAATCCCAAAATTGCTTTCTTGGCCAATGGCTTCTTATATGGATTTCTGATGGAGTTTCTGCATATCCATTTCGATTTTTCATGCCTAATTTGCTTTTTTCTAACTGTGTCCAGCTTTGTATTGGTCAAGTTCAAGGCTAGTGCCAAATAGATCACAAACCGTTAGTTGAGAGGCTTTCCTAGGCCATCAGGAGCTAAGCTCACTCTGGAGTCTGTCAGCACCAGATCATCCTTTTCAGTATGTTGCAATTTATTCACTGGTTGATAAATAAGTTCATCCATCTAGTGCTGGGAGGGACCTCAGAAGCTGTCTAGTCCAACCCCTCATCCCCCCCCGCTTTTTTGGTCTTTATGAATTTATTTACTTTTAGTTTACACAATTCAATTCCACAATTCCTTGAGTTTCAAATTTTTTCTCCCTCCCTTTCCTCCCCTTCCCAAGACAGTATACAATCAAGTATAGGATCTGGAAATACTTTCACATTAGACATTAGTCAGGTTACAAAGGCAATGTATCAGATAGAATGAACAATGGGAAAGAGGGAAACAAAACCAAACAAGAAAAAGAAAAAATCAAGTAGTTTGCTTCAATCTGGATTCAAACTCAGTCTTTCTAGATATCTCTCTCCATCATGAATCTTTTGGGATTGACTTATATCACTGCTTTGCTGAGAAGAGTCTAGTCTATCAAAGCTGGTCATCACACATATGTTGTGTCTGTAATTGTGTACAAATTTCTCCTGGTTCTACTCTTCTTACTCAGCATCAGTTTGTATAAGCCACTCCAGGTAAATATGAAGTCCATCTGCTCCTCATTTCTCATGGCACAATAGTATTCCATTACATGCATGTACCACAACTCGTTCGGCCATTCCCCAATTGATGGGCATCCCCTTAATTTCCAAATCTTTGCCGCCACAAAAAGAGCTGCTATAAATATTTTTGTTCATATGGGTCTTCCTCCCACTTCTATGATCTCTTTGGGATATAACCCTAGAAGTGATATTGCTTTGTCAAAGGGTATGAAATTATTTATAGCCCTTTGGGCATAATTCCAGATTGCTCCCCAGAAAGGTTGGATCAGTTCACAACTCCACCAGCAATGCATTAGTGTCCCAGTTTGCCCACATCCTCTCCATCCTCTTCCTATTTTGTCATCTTAGCCAATCTGACTGGTGAGATGTGGTACCTCAGAGTTGTTTTGAATGCATTTCTTTAATCAATATTGAGTTAGAGCATTTCTTCATATGCTTATAGATATCTTTAATTTCTTCCTCTGAAAACTGCCTGTCCATATCCTTTGACCATTTATCAATTGAGGAATGACTTGTATTCTTATAGGTTTGACTCAATTATCTGTATATTTTAGAAATGAGGCCTTTATCGGAGACATAGTTTGTAAAAATTCTTTCCCAGTTTTCCACCTCCCTCTTAATCTTGGTTACATTGGCTTTGTTTGTACAGAAGCTTTTCAATTTAATGTAATCAAAATTATCCATTTTGCATTTTATAATGCTCTCTAATTCTTGTTTGGTCCTAAAGTCTTTCCCTCTCCACAAATCTGACAGGTAAACTATTCCTTGCAATATCAATCTTTATACCTAGATCATGCACCCATTTAGACTTGATTTTGGTATATGGTGTTAGATAATGGTCTATGCCCAGTTTCTGCCATACGATATTCCAGTTTTCCCAGCAGTTATTGTCAAATAGTGCACTCTTATCCCCAAAAATGGGGTCTTTGGGTTTACCAAACAGTAGATTACTATAGTCATTGATTGCTGAGTCTCGTGTGCCCAATTTATTCCATTGATCCACTACTCTATTCCTCAGCCAGTACCAAGTAATTTTGATCTGATCTACCTAGTCCACCTTCTCTAGCATTTTTTTTTCAGTAATTCCCTTGATATTCTGGACTGTTTGTTCTTCCACCAACCCCTCATTTTTATAGATGAAGCAGAGGCTTAGGGAGGTAAAATGACTTGCCCATGATCAGACTTAAGTATCAGAAGTGGGATTTAAGCCATGGTCCACTGACTCTAAAACCAATGCTCTTTCCACTGTGTCATCCTGACTTCCTATACCACAATGACATGCTGGTAGGCAGGAATTTATTAAGGTAATACTCAGATAGCTGAATGAATTGCCAGTGGTAAACCCTAGCCAATGAAGATTGGAGGGGGATAGCAAGAAGATTGCCTGGATGGGATCTCCCATTGAACAAATTGCATATTTGAATGTCACAAGCATAGCAGCAGTAAAATGTCTGTAATAAGCATTGAACATATCATAAATTCATCTAGTTTTACCTACCCAGCATAATTCCTAATGGGATCTTAGTTTTGATCCCAAAATTGAGATTAAAAAGCTATTCTCAGTGTAAGTAGATCAGAAATTAAACAGCCCAATATTTTTATCTTAGGAAATAGGACAATATATGGAGAATATACAAAATAATACAAAGCTAAGAAAGCAAGCCAAAAATATGGTGGCTATACTTAAAAACAAACTATAAATCTTACTTTGAACCATAGTTATTTGTATATGCATTGTGTTTCCCTACTAGACTCTAAGCTCTGTGAGGGTAAGGACTCTTTTATTTACAATTTGTATCCTTCTTAGCCCTTAACACAAAGTTTGTTGTTTAGTCATTTCAGTCATGTCTAACTCTTCATGATCCCATTTGAAGTTGGTTTTTTTTTTGGCAGACACCAGAGTAGTTTGTCATTGCCTTCTCCAGCTCATTTTACAGATGAGGAAACTGAGGTATAGGGGGCTAAGTGACTTGTCCAAAGTCAAATAGCTAATAAGTGTCTGAGGCCAGATTTGAACTCATGAAGATGAGTCTTCCTGATTCCAAGCCCAGCACTATATCCACTGTCTGTCTAGCTACCTTAACACAAAGTTTAATGAATGCTCACCAAGCACTAATATGCCCTTATATTTCATTTCACTGAATTGAAGATAGAAAAGCATGTCATCACTCCTACCAAACAAGACCTTTGTCCTCCCAACCATTTTTGCTTGTCATTAGGATTAAAGATGAAAACACATTACTATTATTTCATAGTTCTGTTTTTCAATCATTTATTTAAAAACCTGGGACTTTCCATGCTAAGCTTCACATATCTTTAGCATTGTGCTTTGTTCAGTCTATATATGGCCCATGGATCATAGTCAACTAGGAATATCTCATGCAAGTAAATATTGTCACACTGTGAAGTTACATCTTTATTCAGGAGTTGTATCTGAGCCCTTCTTTCTGAAGAATATAGTGGGAAGAAGACTGAATTAGGAGGTGGAGAACATGGATTCAAGTAAAGGCCCTTTTATTTACTACCTTCACAAATCACTTCTCTGAGTCTCAATATCCTCTCCAGTAAAATAAGGGGGTTGCACAAGGTAATCTTTGAGGTCCCTTCCAGTTCAGACATTCTGGGAAACTATTGCCTGGCTTGGGACAGGACTCACCATCTGGTTATTTGGGGATGGCAAAATATGTGGATGGAGATAATCCCAATTTAGCCCAAAGGGTAGATTAATAAAATGAGGACCCAGATTATAGGATTTCTATTTGAAAGGTACATCAAAGATCATCTAGTCCAATTCTCTTATTTAAGGTTGAGAAGCCTGAGACACAGAGAGATAAAATGGTTTGTCCAAGATTGTATAGCTGGTAAATAAAAGAAACTGGTCCTTTTGAACCCAGGTCCTTGGCCACCAGATCCAAAGGTCTTTACATTGACACCATCCTGAGTTGTGAGTAGCCATTATCCACTGTACTTAGTGATCTTTTCCCCATGAACCCAAATCAGTCACTAAGTCCAGAACCACATCAATCTCTCTTTTCTTTCTTTTAAAATTCCTGTCCTCTCAGCTACATGCTCATTGATATTTCTCAAGCCTTTAATGTTCCAACATCTTTATGATGGATCTTCAGAAGCCCCACCATTACCAGTAAATGCATTCATACTTTCTCTTTTTCATCCTACCTTTTAACCCTTTTGCCATGTGGCAATTGTCTGTAAAATTGAGACTGAGTGGGGTGGCTATTAAAAGAGTTGGAGATTCACAACATGACTAATATGGGAATATGTTTTGCATTATTACACATATATAATCTATATCAAATTGCTTACCATCTCAGGAAGGGGGGAGGGGAAGAAGAGAAAGACTTTGAAGCTCAAATTAAAGAAAAAACCCAAATGTTAAATATTTTTACATGCAATTGGGGAAAAATAAAATATTATTTTAGAAAAATGTAAAAGAATTGGAGGTAAGGAACAAGGCAGATGTCTCTAGGTTCTGAACATTCATAATACTTCAAACAAAATAAAACCCACAGGTCCAGGTATCTTTAATCTTACATGCCAGGAGTGGATGGCATTACCTCTTGGCAAAGAACTAAAACCCAGCTTTCTTAAATAGATGTTAACATATCTCTTCCCCAAAGGGAAGCAATCATTTTTTTTTTTTGACACAGAAGGACTTTCTCTCACAGCTCCTATGAAGATTAGAGTAAATAAAAATCCTATTTGCATTACAGCATTAATTAGATAGATGACAAGATCATTAAGGGTATGAAAGATTAGTTATAGATGTTCTACCACTGGATAACTGAGTGCTGTAACTTGGGGGCACTTTCACTGTTTGAGATTTACAGATCCTGGTTTGTTTGAACAATTAGTTTTAACCTATAAATTTCACCTCACATGAAGTAAATTGAGACAGCTATTTGGCATAGTTATTGAGTAGAATGCTGAACCTGAACTCAGGAAGACCTGAATTCAAATCCAGCCTCAGATATATGCTATCTCTGTGACCCTGGACAAGTCACTTACCTGTTTGCCTCAGTTTCCTCATTGGTAAAATGGAGGTGATAATGGCATCTATCTCCCAGGATTGTTGGGAGGATCAAATGAGATAATAATCATGAAGCATTTAGCACAGTCCATGGCACATTTTTGTTCAGTCATTTTTCAGTCATTTCTGACTCTTTGTGACCCAATTTAGGATTTTCTTGGTAAAGATACTGGAGTGGTTTGGCATTTCCTTCTCCAGATCCTTTGACAGATGAGGAAACTGAGGTAAATGGGGTTAAGTGACTTGCCCAGGGTCACAGTTTGTAAGTGTCTGAGGCTGGATTTGAACTCACAAAGATGAGCCTTCCTCACTGTAGCCCTGGTGCTCTGTCCACTGTACCACCTAGCTACCTCTACAGCACATAGTAAGTTCTATATACATATTAGCTATTATTACTACTATTATCATCTCACAAAACAGAGCAAGATCTCTCAATGTTCTCAAGAGATCAGAAAAACTACCCAAAGCTTAAGAACTTCTTTGGCAGAGAGGTGCTGCTAAAGTATTTCTCATGTAGCAATTTTAATTTGGGGTGAAGGAGGGCAGATATGTGCATAGGCATGCATTTTCCCTCAACTCCATAACTATGTTGGTAGCAATGCCCTTTTCAGCAGATCCCTCATGCCCCAAAGACCCAATAATGCTTGCTGGAGGGAGTTACATTGTTAATGGAGAATGACATCTTAGAGATTATCCAACTCCAAGCCCATCCTTTTTCAGATAATGTTTGATCCTTCCCTTCTTCCTCTTCTCCCCTTTCACTCAACACAAAGAGTTGGAAAACACCCCCAAAAGGAAAAATGAAAGTGGTTTGGAGACTTTGAGATTTTTCTGATTCTGCACTATTTTGAGGATTCCTTAGTTTCAGCTTGCAGCCAACTTTTTATATTGAGCATTTAACAACTTTTGCTTTCACCTTGTCTACTTCCTCTGCCCATTCTCTGCCTAAGAACTCTTCTCTGTTACACGTCCCCTCCTATCATCTTCCTCTTCTCACTTTGTCTTTTTCCCTGCTCCCGCCTCCTGTTCCCCTGAGGGAGGCTGCCTCTATTTTTGTAGATTTATCTGTGCTTTTCATGAAACTGTATTCTATAGTTCATAATTTATAGGACCATATATTTAGAATTGGAAGGCACCTTAGAACTCATCTAGTGTAATTCCCTCATTTAACAAATGAGGAAACTGAGGCTCAGAATGGTGTGGATAGTAAGTGGCAGAACCTGGATTTGAATGAAGGTTCTTTGACTCCAAACCCAAGACTATTTCAACGGTACCATGCTGCCCCTAGTACTGGGGTGTTGAAAAAAATTTTTTTTCAGTTTCTGGCAGAGAAGAGAAAGCCCTCACTTTCTGAAATTCCCATCATGCAATAAAGCTGATGGGAGAGAGCTTGACAATTCCAGTAATGCCTCAGATGAAGGGGAATCAACACCCCTCCTTTGTACTCATGATCATTAGCTCTCATCTTGGCTTATCCCTTAAGGATGTTATATTGAAAGAGGTTACTGGCAATATCCCTTTCTTCTCTCTTACCCTACCCTTTCATCCATTTTCAGAACCAGATGCATTGCTTTTTTTCTGCCTGATGCTGACCTTGGAACTCAAGAACTAGTTCATAACTAGTTCATAACCTCTTCACCTGATAATGTGTCCCTGTCACATTTTTCATTTGTGAAATGCTATAATGACTGTTTTTCTCAAAACTAGTGGCTGACCCACAAGCAGTGGTCTCACCCACCCTCAGAAAGATGACCTTGATGTGCCTTGCATTTGTTATAGACTTTGAGCTTCACTGCCATAGTCCTTCATCTTCCCTGTAAAGCCTGAAATCAGATATCCTCCCACAGTTTAATGAATCCAGCAGTTGGAAGGTCAAGCTTGTTTGCTCTACCTACATTGACTCTGTGACATTGGCTGAATAATTTAATTGCTTAGGCCTTCCGTTTTCTGCTCTGTGTAAGGACAGTAATCAAACATTGACCCATGCATATGCTAACATATATTTCACAAGTATGTTGTAAGAATAAGGTGAGAGAAACCATATTAAAGCTTGGTTCTCTTGAAAATAACTTGAGAAGTGATTTTGGCTTTCTCTTCCTAGAATATGAAGTTTGGAATAGTTTTGCAAGGGGTCATTTAGTCCTTTCAATCATCTTCAGAGAGACTCACAGGGAAATGTTTCCACACTGAGGAGAATTCAGCTTTTTTTCTAATGGCTTCCAGAGAAGGAGATTATAAACTCTCCCCTGGTAAACCATTTGATCATCGGTCTGGAAATTCTCTTATCTGAACTCAATCTTTGATGTTATCATTTCAGCCCCTCTCTACTTGAATCAGAATCATAAAGCTCTTGAAGGTGATCTGTTCCAACCTCCCTGCCAGGGCAGGCATCCTCCCTACAATGTCTCTAACTGATTATTATCTAGTTTTTGCTTGAACACCTCCAGGAATGGGTAACTTGGTATCTCACAAGAAGAGCCTATTATGCGTTAGGACAGGTTTAACTACAAGTTCCATTCATGTTTCTAGTTTTATTCTGCTTGACTTTCAGAAGAAGCCTAATACCAACATTACATAATTTCAACTTTTTGAACACAGTTAAGAACACCTCTGGCGTTCCCTCTCCTTTTTTAAAATGAATTAATTTTATTTTTAATTTATGGAATAAAGCAAGCATTTCCATAATACAGTATGATAAAAAGATAATTACATATGAAATTGTAAATGCCCCCACCCTAGAGGTGGCCAGCATTAGAGACAAATATGCACACACAATACACACATATAAAATTATTCTATATGTACTTCTATTATTTCTTCAGATGCAGATAGGATCTTTCTTCATATGTCCTTTATTTTTAATTTGTGTATTTATCAGTCAAAATGCCTTAGTATCTCAAAACTGACCCTGCCTCTACTTTAAAAGTCTTTTCTCCCCCCATAATGAATCCATTCTTAGTTCCCTTTTCATATGATTGGATTCTGGCTTTCCGCACCATCGTGGAGGGCCTGCTCTTGTTATACTTGGGGTTGTCAATATGTTACTAAATCAAAATACCCAGAAAGAAAACTTGTATGAGAGATATGAATTCAATGACATTGAGTGATTGCTTTGATGAGAAGTAACTCTCCTGGTTTTGGACATGATTTCAAACAAGAATTGCTCTGATGAGGGCTATCAGGTGGGAAAGACTTTGGTCTTCAGAAAAGCTCATTATTAGAAAATTGCCCACAAAGTGATGATTTTTTCAGCAAAAGTACATTATGAAGGTCATCTAAAGCATAGAGGTTGCTGCTGACTGCATGGCAAAAGATATTTTCTCAGTGATGAAATGATAGATCTTGGAAATATTGAAGTATGTTATCTCTGAAAAGAGTCAAATATTATGTAAGTATCTAAGCTTTAATCAATCAATCAAAAAGCATTTATTAAGTACTTAATGCCCTCAAGATAGTCCAGGACTGTGAACCCAAGATCCTTTAGGTATAGCAATGCTTCCAGACCAGTGCCTGGAGCCATCATCCTGGGAAGTAACTCTGTGGAGATGCATCCTGGCACCTGCTTTTTCAGGTGCTACAGCCACTGAGGACCCAGAAAAGAAAATTCTTATCACCAAATTCCTTGGCACTGTCAAATGATCCAACATCAAAAACTAGTATGATTCTATAAGAGGAAATACCATCAAAGAAGAGGCATTAATATCTGCTGTTTATATTCACTAACATGGGACTTTTCCATTTGAGAAACAGCTGAAACCTTCCATATCTGTTTTCTTCCTCATTATGTGAATTTACTGAGTGCAGAAACTCTTTCACTTTTCTAATTTATTTCCTGTGCTTAGCCCAGTGCTCCAAATAGTAAGTACTTAAGTGGAAGTGGAGACAAGATGGTGGAATAGAGGCAGGAACTAAGTTAAACCCTCCTAACATACCCCTCCAAACAAATTTAAAATAATGCCTCAAATATAATTCAAGAATAGCAGAGTCAATAAAAGGTCAGGGTAAGACATTTTTCCAGCACAATTCACCTTGTGAGGCCAGAAGGAGAGGTCTGTGACTCCGGGGTAGAGGCTGGCCTGGAGTATAGACAGTGAGAGAACCAGCAAGAGACTTTGAAGGAGGCTGCAATAGTGGCAATACTTGCTTTGGAAGCTCTCAGCCCAGAGGTGGTAAGAAGGTCAGAACACTAGTCAGAAAAATATTACAGGAGACCCTTTGCTGGCACTGTGTATAGGCCTCTGTTGCATTGTCCCAAACATAGCTCTGGGTCTCAATTGCAGGGTACAGGTCCAGGATGAAAAGGAATGCTACTAGCATGTGTGGCTACAGATGAGCAGGGGCCCTTGTCACATAGTTTCATGGTGTGATTGCTCACAAGGGAGCAGGGGTCCTGGTCTCAGTTCCAAGGAAGAACTACAGGAGAGCAGGGGACCTGGTCACAGTTTCAGGACCAAGTGTTGTGTTATTTCTTGCAGCTGCAGGGAAGCAAGGTCCATGAAATGGCTAAGAGCAGGGGCCAGGAGAACAGTGACCATACCTCTCTGTGGATCAGACTGCCTTGGAAGCAACAAAAACTTATAGACCCCCAGAAAGCAGAACAAAAAATCTGAAGTTTAAGACATTTAAACATAAAAATGAAAAAGATGGATGCCCTGGAGGAAGAGGAGAAAGGAGAGGAAGAATGGAGAAAATAATCTCACATAAAAGATGAATGCAAGGAAGAGCTTTTATAGAGGAGGGGAAAAAGATAGGGGAATGGTGGGAAAGGCTGAACCTCACTCTTATAGGAATTGGTTTAAAGAAGAAATAATATACACACTCAATTGGCTATAGAAAAATAATATACATTCATTTGGAAACAGAAATCCCTCTTACCCAAAAGGGAAGTAGGAGCAGAAGTGGATATGAGAAGGGGGGGGGCAGAGTTGATAGAAGGAGGGGTAGTTTATGGGAGGTAGCGGTTAGAAGCAAAACAGACTTGTAAGGAGGACCGGAATAAAGAGATAGAGGGATGGAGAGAGGGAGAGACAGAGACAGAGACAGAGTGACAGAGATAGAGACAGAGAGAGCAGAAAAAAATAGGATAGAGGGAAATACACACTGTGAATGTGAAGGAGATAAATTCACTCATAAGATGGAAGTAGATATCAGAATGGATTGGAAACCAGAATCCAACAGTATATTGTTTATAAGAGAAACACTTGAAACAGAAAGACAGATTTGATTAAAGCACAGATACTTACATAACAGAAAGAGTAAAAATAAGGAGCTGGAGAAGAGGGATGAACACATAATAAACACTTAGTAAATGATTGTTGACTGACTTCTTCCTGAGGTAAAAGTTTGATTATGTCAGTCTCCTACTAAAAAACTAGTGGTTCTCTATTGCTTCTAGGAGCAAATAAAACTCAGTAATTTAAGTTCATTCTCCTTTGACTCGTTCTATCTTGTAGTCTTGTTCGTACTACTTCTTTTCATGAAGTCTATGAGCCAAAACCAACCACTAATTTTCCTTCACACTTGAAACACCATCTTCTACTTCTGTACATTTGTATAAGTTATCCATCATGTCCTGACTTTACTTTCTCCTTATTTTCTACTTCACAAAAGCCTTGTCTTCCTTCAGATCCTATTTTATCTAAGAAGACTTATTTTTTCCCCAGTTTGACAGTGTTCCATCACTCCTCAATTTCCCTTTTATTTATTTATGAATAGCTTTTATTCTCCCAGTAGGATATCAATTCCTTAAAGGCAAATACTGCTTCATTTTTCTAGTATCCTGTTTAACTGAGTGTCTTGCCCCTAGGAGGTCCCTAATAAATGCTTTTAGGATTGGATTGAATTGAATCTGCAACTGATTTAAAAGGAAATTTAGTATTTCCATGTTTTTAAAGTTTCAGGTTTGAATATTTTTTTCCCCAAAGGCCCTTTATTGTTTGCAATTTTTATGTTGTGGTCAGTAAAGAATGTATTTCACATGTCTCATTTTCTATATTTGTTTATGCAGTTTTTATGCTTTATCACATGATTAATTTTTAGAAAGGTGATATTTGCTGTGAAGAAACCTTTTCTATTACCAATCAGTAATAACCAGACATTTATCATAAATAATGTTTGCAAAATCCTACTCAGGTCCTTAACTTTTTCTTCTTTCCCTTTTTGTTAGATTTCTCTAGGTCTGAAAGGGACACATTAGATTTGACATCTATTATAGTTTTGTTATCTAGTTCTCTATGTAATTCAAATTTCTCTTCCTTTAAGTTCTTAGCTATCCCGTTCAGTGTACATATATAAAATATTGATGTTGTTTCATTGTCTTCAGTATCTTTAAGCATAATGTAGTTTCCTTTTTTATAATATTTTCTAACCATATCTCTTTTTACTGTTGCCTTGTTTGAAATCATGATTGATCATTGTGGTCAGAGTGGTTAGTACGATTTGGGTTTTCCATCCCTTTTTAGCTTACTCAACTAAGCACTTCAGGTTTCCTGCCTTCTAGATGCAGAACACTGTAGACTTCAAGAGTCCCTGAAACATCTCAGGTCTGACAAGCTGTTAACTTGCTTACCTGAGCTCATGTTGGCTTTCCAGATGAAACTGCTTTCTTTGCACCCACTGGCTTCTGTCTTTTTGTATAGCTAACCTTAGGCTAGATAAAAGAGTTTCTTCTTGTTTCTCTTTAAATTTCTTGATCATTATCCAAACTGGTAATCTTTTTAGATCTTTTAAGTATATGTAAGAGATTTCAGATCCTCATTGAAATTTCCTGCCTCTGTATTAACTAGAAATCGTGTTCCTTACTTCTTAAAACAAGGACTAACTTTTCCACCTCAAGCACTGACTGAACTTAAAGAATTGGGTTTAAATCTCAACTCTAGTGCTTACTACTTGTATGACCTTAGGTGAGTCATTTCACTTTCCTAGGTCTCAGTTGCTTTATAAAACATGGATGGTTGGAAACTAGATGGCTTTTAAGGTCCCTTCTAGCTCTATACCTATGATATTATAATCCTATGATCCTTTTTCCTTTGTCTTAGTCTTGCAGTCCTTTACTCTTTCTTCTTCCTAGACTTTGACCATAGAGAGTTTATGGAGGGCATAAAAATCCTAATTAAAAAAAACAAAACATCTTTTATCAATTAGCAGTGTAATAGTGAGGGTTGGGAAATACTTGGCTTGAAGACATTTTTGAGTCACTGAAATGTGATCCAAAGAAATCAGGAGCTCCCTCTGGTTCCATATTAGAAAGCCATTCCTGTCCTCACCCACATTCTACATTGACTAAAATTTCACCATTGTAGATGAGCTCCTTTGACTTAAAATCGGAGTGCAAATCCTCTAGAGACCTGAAAGTAAAATAAAAATCAAATGAATGTCAACTACAATTAAAAAACAACTTAATTTGGAACTTTGGCAGAAAAATATATTCATTAATTCAGTTTAAGAATAGGGAATGCAAGACTTCATTTAATAATAAAACAATTACAGTAATTATAATTATAGGAGGCTTTTAAATGATGACTTAATTTTTGCAAACACTTTACATATGCTATTTCGTTTGATCCTCACAATTATCCTTCAGAGTAGGAAGGTACTGTTATTTCCCCCATTGTACAGATGAAGGAACTGAGGTAACTGAGGTTAGGTGACTTGTCCAGGGCTAAAGAATTGATAAAATTCTGAGGCAGGATTTGAACTCTGGTCTGCTAGACTCTAAAATCCAGAATTCTACCAATACCAAAAGTTGCACTTCAATTCTATGTAGTGGCCAATTAAAGAAGAAAGAAAGAGAGAGAGAGAGAGAGAGAGAGAGAGAGAGAGAGAGAGAGAGAGAGAAAGAGAGAAAGAGAGAGAGAGAGTATGGGCCCTGGTGTCAGGAGAACCTGAGTTCAAATCTGGCTTCAGACACTTAGCACTTACTAGCTGTACAACCTTAGGCAAGTCACTTAACCCCAATTGCCCCTCCAAAAAGCAATAAATAAATCAATAAATGTTTAAAAAAAAAGAAAGAGAAAGTAAGTGCAGAAAAGAGTTTAAAGAGTCTGGGGAAAGGGAAGGACAAAAATTTCACCCACAATCTTTCCCTTCCCAATTCCATCATGTTTAGGTGTCTGCCTTGGTCCCAATTTCCTTGCTAGCCAAAGGTTAGTTAGAATCACATTTATCCTGGCCTCAACTCCCTAATAACAAGGACTTTCTCTACTTTTCTGCTCAGGGTCTGATACCACCTCTTTCTTAGATTGCCATGTCATTTTCCCTGACCATCTTAGACAAGGAAAAATTGATCCTTTTTCTTTCACTGTCAGCCAACATTCCCTGAAATCTCAGCCCTGTTTCCCTGCAATCCTCTCACTTAGATGACTTACTGTTAAGACAGAAACCCTAATCCTTCCCTTCTACTCCCTATGTGCCAAAATTTTCTGTCTCCTTTCTGATTATCTTTGTAATCAGCATAAAGTGGGTCTAGCACACTGGGACAGGCTGAACCTTGTTACTGTTACCATGGTACCAGTCCCATTTCCCCCTAAAACTACCACTATAACAACCTTCTCTCTCTGGGAGTGCCACATCAGAATCCAGTGTGATAAAGTTTGTCTTCTGAAGACACTTTAGTTTAAAAAAATGCTATGTGTTATATGAAATCAAATCAAGAGTTGGATTGATTTATGGGTTAATTCCCTTTGTTGTTATTGTTCAATCATTTCAGTCATATCTGATCCTTTGTGACTTCATTTGGGGTTTTCTTGGCAAAGATGCTGGAATGGTTTGCCATTTCCTTCTCCCATTTATTTTATAGATGAGGAAATGAGGCAAACAGGGTCAAGTGACTTGTCCTGGGTCATATAGCTAGTAGGTATCTGAGTCAGATTTGGACTTAGGAAGAGGAATCTTCCTCACTCCATGCCCAGCAGCACCCTATTCACTGTACCACTGAGGAGATAGAGTTGTAAGCATGCTCTTTTAAAATACAAATAGTTCATCCCAAAGAAGAGATTAAAAATGTATCTCTCCCCCTTCTTTGTAGAGATAGGCAGCTATGGGTGCGGAATATTACATATATAATTAAACTTGACTGATGTGTTGGTTAACTTTGCCTCTTGATTTCTTCTTTCTCATTTTTGATTACAGTGGCTGGCTTTCTTAGTAGGGGAGGAATGAGAATATATTTGAAAATGATGAAGATGTGAAAACAAAAGATAATAAATAAAAAAAAAATAAAAAGGAGATATTCCAGAAAGGGGTACTACGTTAAGCTTTTAATGTCATATATATCTTAGCATGCAATAATCTATGAGATAAACTCAGCCATAATCAGGAAGGCAGAGTGGGGAGGTACAATATCTGGGCCCTGCTTGGCTAGGATACTCTAGATGGGATACATATGGTACAGAGAGCCCCTGAACTCTTAGGGGACTAGTGCCCATAGTGGGGAAAAGAACAAAGAAATAACAAAAATGGCCAAGGTAATGGGACAAACTTCTGTCTAGGGTTAGGGCTTACTATGATCATTGAATTCCTTGCTATGTGGTAAGGGTACAGGAGAGGTCAAAGAGAAAAAAGAAATCTGGAATTAGGAAATCTTAAGTTCAGATACTGATCTCCATACTTACTAGCTATATGACCTCAGGCAAGTCACTTAGCTTAATTAAACCTCAGTTCCTAACCTGTAAAATGGACATAATAGTATTCCTACTACCTGCATCTCAGATGTGTGTGTATGTAGAAGCTTTGAAAATCTTAGTACTTTATAATTGTGAGCTACTATTATCTAAAATGAGAGATTTCAGCAAGATCTTTGGGTGTTGTCCTTATGAATTCTGTTCAAGTAATATGGGAGTCAGAATAAAATCAGAATTCAGCTGTAGGAGTACAGTTTACACTCCATTTGCAGTGTGAAAATCCTTCTTTCTGTCAAATTTGGCAGGGAACTCTCTACTGCCCCCTCCCCTCTTTCTGTGGCAAGGCGATGCTGTTTCTCCAATAAGTGTTACTATGGTTACCATGTTACTTCCCATTGAGATCCTGTTGAGGGGCAAGCTGAAGTTGATCCAACCTTGTATTAGTCCAGGAAGTCTTGATTTCCTTGACATACAATTGTGGACACAGGTGTGTTTCCACAAATTGGTTTCTTCCCTTTCAGTATTTAAAGTATGGTTTACAGTCCAAAGAGATGCAAAAGGAACATTTCAGTACGCCTACAGGGAATATGGCTGAAGTGTGTGTGTGTGTGTGTGTGTGTGTGTGTGTGTGTGTGTGTGTGTGTGTGTATAGGAGCTCCACTTATGGGGGGTGATTGTGGTTCCCTTCTATGACCATGAAGTGGAGCTGGGGAAAAGCACATGCATGGAGGCAAGGAGAGGTAGAAATGAGATCCATGGTCTGCATGAGTCAAAGTGATTGCAGAATTACTAGCAGCAGAAATTGTCAAGGCCATGGCAAAGGTGGACATCAAGCTGAATAGGTGAGAGAGTGAGAAATAGCCTATCCTGGGGGTCAGAAGCCATGCTGTACAAGGCTAATAAGTTGTTATGATTGGTAGGTAAGTGCATTAAGATGCAGAGAAGTGTCTACTCCAGGTGTGGGGAACCTGTGGCTTTCAGGCCACATGTGGCCTTACAGATCCTTAAGGTCAAAAGGTCCCACTTAACGATCTACAAAGCCACATGTGCCCTCAAGGCTGCAGGTTCCCCACCCCTGCTCTACTCTAAGGCCCCAATTTGGGCATCCCAGTGCAGCCAAATTAGATTAAAATGTAATTGGGAAATATTTAACAAAATAATATAAACACTAGAACATAGATAATGTTAATGTGTTGTTTTTTTTTTTAAGGCAATGTGTGGTCTACGTGTATCATTATGTAAGGTTTAGTGGCCCCTATTTCTATTTGAGTTTGACACCACTGCCTTAGTGGGTAGAACATAGGAGTAGGAGTCTGGAAGACCTGGTTCAGATTTTGCCTCAGACATCTACTAGTTGTATAATCTTTGGTATGTTCTTTAACCTCCCAGCCCTCAGGTTCTTCATTCATTAAAGGAGGAAAGTAAGACAACTTACCTCACAGTGACCTTATGAGGATCCAAAGAGACCACATGTAAAGTGCTATATAAATGCCAATTATTACTACTATTATTATTTTTAGGCATTGTGGCCATTTCCTGGGCAATGGTCTAATTGACTACACCTTAGCATAGATAAGTTAGCTCATGTAAGAGGGAGACTCAGGAAGAATTAGCCTAGAACCCCTCTCTTGAGTTCTCTGCCTCCCAGCACTGCCTCCCCAGTGATGCTCTGGGGACCAGAGATGGTCTAAGATTGGATTGGGAGAGGGAGCTCAGAACCTATGTGCTACTTATTTGTTAAAGGTGACAAAAGACTGTAGAAACCTGATCTGGCCCCTAGGTTTGAGATCAGTGCTCTCAATCAATCAATGAACATTTATTAAAAATCTTCACTATGTGTCAGGCACTAGGCTTCTATGAACTCTGAGAACACTCCATGTTGTAGGTAAATGGAAGGAACATGTGTATACAGGTAGAATGAAGGCAAAATTGGGAGGCAGGAGCCTGTTTTCACCAGCCACTTGTCCTTCCTGCACCAAGGCCTTGATCTGCCCAATACTTCAGTGGCCTGCATTGCCCAAGTTGCCTCTTCCTTAACTCTAGGCAATGTTGCTGTCAGAAGATCAGAATGGAGAACTCTGGGAGGCCCAGAGGAGTATAATTCCCATTCTCCTGCTATTCACACCAGAAAGGGAAAGTTGAGAGCTTCTTAATTTAGAGCTGGAAGGAATTTCAGGGGCCATTTAGCCCAACCCCCACATTTACAGATGGGTAAACTAAGGGCAAGAAAGGCATAGTAACAGAGGCAGGATGTGAAACAAGGTCTTCTGATTGGAAATTCATCATTTCTTCCATTGCTTTCTTCCCACCATAACTTTTACAGTTGCAGAAATGGCTGTTAAGGGGTGGCTAGGTGGCATAGTGAGTAAGAGCGTTGGCTCTGGAGTCAGGATGACCTGGGATCAGTTCTGGCCTCAGTACTTAGCACCGACACACCACACATAAATAACTAGCTGTGTAACCTTGAGCAAGTTACTTAACCCCAATTGCTTTAAAAAAAGAAGAAAAAAAAGAAATGGCTGTTAAAAGGAAGCTCGGTTACACTGGCATGTTTCCTGTGGGTGCCAAGAAGGCTGGTCATATATTATATGGTCATCTATTTAGAGCTAAAAGGGATATTAGAAGACATCCAGTCCAATTCCTTCAATGTAGATATAAGTAAAAGGTAAGAGAAATTAAGTGACTTGCTTAGGTTTATACAGTCAAGTGTCAGAGGTAGGATTTGAATTCAGGTCCTCTGACTCCCTTGGATAGTGGAGGCTGGAAGGGCCTGGCATGCTATGGTTTATGGGGTCATGAAGAGTCAGAAACAACAGAACAGCAATCACCAACTCCAGGACCATTATTCTTTTCATTGTACCTTGCTATGTTCCACTATCTGATATAAAAGAGGAATTATTTTCAGAGACCAGTCATTATTTGGAGTGTAGATAAATAATTTAATACTTGATGTGGAGAGAATATTTGGTGAGAGAGTAGAGGAATATGGAGAAAGAATAATAGAGTCTAAGAGCATACAGATGAAGACACTGTATCTTCTTCCCTTGAATTGTCATTGTGTGTGTGTGTGTGTGTCTGTGTCTGTGTGTGTTCAAGGGTGTTGATGCAGAACTATATTAACGGAATTTACTGTTCTTAGATCAGGGTGTACATAGGAAACTGGGACTGGAGTTCTTTCCATCCATTTTTCATATCTATCCTTTTATTTCTTTCCTCTGACTGGGTCCTCCTAAACCTATTGTTTGTTTTCACTGACTCCTAGTCATTCATCTATCCTTCCCTACTTGTCTAGTCAATCACCCCTGCTCTGACTTCACTTTCTTCCCTTTGATATAATAGTTACTCAATTCAAATATAAACTATCTTCTGGTGGTGAATCCCTTGCTCCCTGTTCTCTTGTCCTGTAGCTTCTCATGCCTTCAAATCCCAACTTGGGGTTATTCCCACCATCTACCTTCCCTACTCCATGCTGCTAGACAAAGCCATGGGCCTGGGCCCAGTGCAAATTTGTACAGGACCTTTCCAGATGCACCAGAATTCTTTTCTTCTCCCCTGGTTGTCTATGTCACTGTCCACTGTAGCAGTTCAAGCCTTCTCTTCCTTTTCCAAGTCTTGTTATCTCACCTCCTTATTGAGTCTTGTTCTCAGCAGAGGCCTTTGTCTCTACTTTACTCCCATCCCTAACGAGCTCCTTCTTCTCCCCTACTCTACACTTTAAACCCTTTATATCACCTCCCCCCATTTTCCTATAATTTTCTGTCTGTGATTAAGAAGTCGCCTGCCTTACCAAGGCCAAATTACTACTTTTTTCCCATCTGCCTCCATCTTTTCTGAACTTGGCCTCTTTAATTAGCCATTCTACACACACATACACACATATGTATGTATATATACACACATACATGCATACATATATTGTATACACACATATTCTATACCATGTTTACCTTGTCTACTAGATCTTTTCTTGCTGCCTTCCAATATGTCTAGGTCTCTTATGTCCTTAAAAAATTAATACATCTTTACATTATGCTGCAATTGCCTCAAGGAATTGTTTCATAGCCAAAATGTCTACTTGTTGACTCAATAGCTCAGAAGAAATGTGAGATACACCAATTTAGAAACATCTTCTCTACTCCAGTGGTTCTTATGGCCTATTTGTGCCTGCCCTGTGGTAGAGCCTTCTGAGCTCATGTCAGTCTGATCAGCCCCAGTTTACACACTGGACCTTGACCCAGACATTTGGTCCTCTTTAAGCATAAAGGGCACCAATCACCAACTTGTTGACCCTGAGTCCTCATTTCCTATTCACCTCTCAATCTAGCATAAGGTCTAGCACATAATATGTGCTTAATAAATGTTTGTTGATTGATTTATTGTTTGACACTGCCACCACTTGACTAAAACTACTCTTTCCAAGATTACTAGTGATCATTTAATTGCCAAATACGATGATTTTTCTGGCTAGCTGGTACATATATAACCTTTTCACATAGTTTTTTTTTTTTTTTTTGCTTTTTGGAGGGCAATTGGGGTTAAGTAACTTGCCCAGGGTCATATGGCTAGCTTTTTGTTTGTGTGTGCGTTAAGTGTCTGAGGTCGGATATGAACTCAGGTCCTTCTGACTCCAGGGCCGACGCTCTACTCACTGCGCCACCTAGCCGCCCCCCCCTATAGTTTTTGAATTTTATAAAAAATATGACTAGAGAAGTGATCCAAAGGCATTTATGCTTGAAGACAAAATGATGGATATAGCATTTCCTACCCTGGAGATGCTGTTGCCTATAGCTTTCTTTTCTGATTGTTGAATCCTTGGCCTAGACAGCCATTTTATAAGGTGCCTTGGCCATGTTCAATGCATTCTTCAGACTTTACCACCCCTTGGGTGTGGGTATCCACTCCCCCTTTCCATTATTTCCAGTTCTTTTCTATTTGTCGTATTCCCCCATTAGAATACAGACTCCTTGCAGATAGAAACTGTTTATTTTGCTTATATTTGTATACATGGTATAAGCACAGTGCCTGACACATGGGAAGCAATTAATAAATGCTCTATTTTATTTGTCTCTCTATTGGGTAGATAGATGGAGTGGAGGAGGGGCTTTCTCGGTACTCTTTAAATCATACAATGTATGTTTTATGCCAGGCAGCTAGGTAACTCAATAGATAAGGTGCTGGGATTGAAGTCAGAAAGTCTCATTTTCCTAAGTTCAAATCTGGCCTCAGACACTTACTAGCTGGGCAAGTCACTTAACTCTGTTTACCTCAGTTTCCTCATCTGTAAAGTAGAGATAATAATAGGACCTATCTACGAGTTGTTGTGAAAATCAAATGATATAATACTTGCTTAATCATTATTAGCTAACATTTATATAGCACCTACTATGTGCTAGGCACTAGTCTAAGCACTTTAAAAATATTATCTTTGCTAGGAGTCACCTCTGTTCCCCTGGACTCCTTCTTCTAGAAGGTTAAGGACCTTGCCCCCAGGAAAACACCACCAGAGAAGTTATGTGACTTGTAGGCTTCCTTCCATGAAATCACATATCTCTATGATTTCTTCCCAGGTATCAAATTTTATTGAAAGTCATCTAAATACATAAAAGAGAGATTCATTTAAAAGTATTTCTCAGTGGTCATTTTTTAAATTTCAAAAGAGTAAAATGAAGTGAATGTATTATATTATATATTGCATATAATATATATATTGAAGACAAAATATTTGTTTTTGTTCAGTCTTTTTTCAGTCATGTGCCGCTCTTTGGAACCCCATCCTGTTGATGATACAAGTGTAGAAGGTCCTTTCCCAGGGGCCTAGATTCATGACAGGGTAGCAAGCCTTCCAAGCAGAGGTGGTGGTTGTTGTTCGGTTGTTTCAGTGGTTTCCTCCTCTTCACGATCTCATTTGGCAGGACACTGGGGTGGTTTGCCATTTCCTCCTCCAAGTCATTTTATAGCTGAGGAAAATTAGACAAAGAGGGTTAAGTGACTTGTCCAGGTCATACAGCTAGTAAGTGTCTGAGGCCAGATTTGAACTCTGGGAGATTGAGGTCTGGTACTCTATCCACTGTGCCACCTAGCTGCAGATGTCACAAATATAGAACAACCCCAAAGATCTAGAATCATGACAGGTACAATCCGGCCAAGCAGAAGTAATCTGTATTTATTTTCTATGGCTACTGTGACCTCTTTTAGATCTTCTTCCTCCCCAAACTTCCTTTAGTCATCTCAAACCAATCTTATTATTGGTATTTTTGCAACTTTCATTTTTATAGGAAGAATTTTTTTTTTTTAAAAAGCAATTGGGGTTAAGTAACTTGCTCAAGGTTACACGGCTAGTCATTATTTATGCGTGGGTGCTCATTTTCTGAGGCCGGATCTGATCCCGGGTCATCCCAACTCTGAGGCCGGCACTCTTACTCACTGCGGCCACCTAGCCGCCCCTTTAGGGCAATTGGGGTTAAGTAACTTGCCCAAGGTTACACGGCTAGGTTTTTTTTGTTCGTATGGATTAAGTGTCAGAGGCCAACTCTGAACTCAGGGCCTTCTGATTCCAGGGCTGGCGCTCTATTCACTGCGCCACCTAGCCGCCTCCTTTATAGGAAGAATTAAGCTCTCCTTAACAGATGATCTTCAAACACTGCCTTTCCTTTCTGCTATTTCCTCATAGCTCGCTTCCTGGGTGAAATAAGCCCACTGATAGTGAGTAACTGCAGTGAGTAACACCATTAATCCTTTGAAAATCATAAAGAATCCAAGGTACATGAACCTAACCTTTAATATCCACTATTTGGCCATTGTATTTGAAGTCAAAATTGCTGTGTCAGTCTGATGTAGTTCATTAGCTTCTAGGATAAAATCTATGTCTTTTTCTTTGTCTGTTGGTGCACTATGTACTTGCTGCTTTAAAAAAATTAGGCATAATAAATAAAAAAAATGATGACAATGGCACTGCAGTGTTCTAAAATGCATCTTCAATATCTCTTACTTGGAAAAGTAGTATATACTTCTTAGAAAAATCCAAGCACTTAGTTTGACAATTCTAGCAAACATAAAAAGATAGTGAATCAAAGCAGATTATATTATCTGGTAGAATGTGTTCCTAAGCTAGAGTTTGAAAATAGTACAATAAGGTACTTGATCTAGGAAAGGGGTCCAGCCATTTGGGCTATTTCTCTACAAGTCACACTTAACTCTAGATGAATGTTTCTCATGATTTTGTAACTCTAGACTAGAGCATGGATTTTTTTACCTTTTTTTCTTGTGACATGGACCTCTTTACTAGTCTGGTGAAGCCCATGGAGCCCTTCTCAAAATAATATTTATAGCAGCTCTTTTTGCGGTGGCAAAGAATTGGAAATCAAAGGGAAACCCATTAATTGGGAAAATGGCTAAACAGGCTGTGGTATATGATTGTGATGGAATGTTATTGTGTTATAAGAAATGACAAGCAGGATGTTTTCAGAAAAGCCTGGAAAATCTTACATGAACTGATACAAAGTGAAATAAGCAGAACCAGGAGAACACTGTATATAGTAACAGTAATATTGCATGATGAAGAGTCACAATTGACAGCTATTTTCAGCAATAGAATGATCCAAGATAATTCCAAAGGACTAATGAAGCAGCATACTATTTGCCTCTAGAGAAGGAACTGATATTGTCTGAATACAGACTGAAGCCCACTATTTTTCACTGTCTTTCTTTCATTCTTTTCCTCTTATTTGACTTTTCTTGTACAAAATGACTAATATGGAAATGTTTTACATTTACATTAACATGTTGGAAGGGGGATAGAGAGGGAAGGATAGAATTTGGAACTCAAAAATTTTTAAAAATTTAAAAATTGTTTTAATATGTAATTGGAGGAATGCAAAATATTAAAAATGATGTTTTTAAATGCATAAGTAAGATATATAGAATTACAAGGGAAACCAATTATATTGAAATTCAGTTTCAAAAATTTTTTAAGAGAAAAGTTTGTAAAACTTAAGAAGCCTTGCTTAGAGCTATATTTTCAATTAACATTAAGCAAGAGTCATCTGACCCTCACATGCCCAGGAGATTCTAGCAAAATGTAACATTCTAACACAAAAATGAGAGCCTCTGAACAGTTCCAGGTTTCCTGTGAAGAATTCATACATGGTTTGTGTGTTATTGCATTAGGGTTCTAAGATCTTATAGTAAAGCAAGTATTAGAAAATGCAATGATTAACCAGAAAGTCACCATCAGTGGGCAGAAAAAAAAATCAGGTTTATCCCTTTTTTAAGCTTATCAGGCTTCTTGATGGTGGGCTCTAGACCTATCTTGTTCCAGAGTGTGATCACAGGAGGTCATATTTCCCTTACTCTTCGTGCTCTTGTTCTTGGCTTAGAAATTGACTCTGTTCTCCTTGGTTCTTTTTTTGTAAATTTATGGAATAAAACAGGCATTTCCATAATATAATACAATAAAAAAGATGACTGCATATCAAACTGCAAATCTACTATGCATAATTTTCTATTCCTTTCAAATATATAGCAAAATTATCATGTAAATTTCTTTTTTTCCCTTCCCCCCCACCTCTCTACCCTACAGATAGCCACCATTAGAAACAAATAGGTATATGTTCTCCTCAGTTCTTGACTTTGGTTTTACAACCAGATCCCAATCATTCTTGATTCCCTTTTGTCTCTATTGCACTTGCTTTTCCCTTAGGTCATGAATAGCAGTGGAAGGAAGGATGAGGACCATGGAAACAGAGCCCACAACACAAAGTTCAGTGTAGTAGTGAGGTCAAGAGGCCAACTAAGACAAACAAAGAAAAATATATATAGGAATAAGAGAAAGATGTGAGCCTCTAACACCCCACAAAGTCACCAACTATGAGATGCTCAGGGCAACCCAAAAAACCTTAGTTTAGTTTTAAGCTTAAAACCACACTGAGAATTTTTGAGATACCATTACATAAATGAAAAAATCAAGGAGAGACAGGTGCTCACAAGATCAGATGCTGATGGCAGTTTTCTGTCCCAGCCTCAGCTGCTTTTACTTCTTTCTCTCTCATTCTGGTTAAATCCAGTCTTGAGCAAACCTGGCCTAGACATTGGCAGGTGGTGACAATTGAAAACAGATGACTGGTGGTGAGTGTGGAGTTAGTGAGCAGATGTAGTCCTTGGCAGACATTTCCCTGACAAGATCCTGAGTGCCGAGTTTCTGACCCTCACCTGGTAATTGACCCTGGCCTCTATTGCTATGTATCCCTTGATGAGTTGGCTTGGCATTCTGGACTGTAGATCTAATCCTAACTGATGGATTCTGTGTCAACGTCTCAGCAGCGGGGGCTTGAACCCATTCTCCTGATGGAGTTATAAAATAATGAATAAAGAGATGGAAACATCCAAATTTCATGCTTAATCCATTTCTTCTAACTCTAAATGGCCTCATATTTTCCTCCAAAACTCTGCCTTTGTGACCACTCACACATCAACAGAAAATTACTTAGAGCTTCTCTGTAGGATTCTAATTATAGGTTTGTGGGATCACATTTGGATGGAAAACCAAAAAGTTAACTTAAAAAGCCAAATGTTTGATTTACTTGTCAAAAATTCCAATTTTGGGGGAAAAAAATCGGAATTTTTTCCAGGTGTTCAAAATATCCAAATGTTTGGAATCAAATAACCAAAAAATTGGCTTTCTGACTGAAATGTTTCAGCTTTCATCCCAAGTTTTGGCAGCAGGCCATTCCAACCTCACTCTTTAGGAGCAATAGCCTTGCAAAAATGTCAATGAATTGTTGCCTTCAGAACTGGAAGGGACCTCAGAGATCATCTGGCCTAAATGCCTCATTTCACAGATTTGGAAATGAAGCTCAGAGGAATGCAGGGACTTAGCTAAAGTCACTAAGAAAGTAAGTAGATTTCCTCTTTGCTTATTTACCTAATATTTCCTATCTGACTATGCTTATAATATAGCAGCAGCATGGGGTGAAGGAAAGAATGCTGGGCTTCAAGTCAGTAAGCCAAAAGACCAAACTTCACCTCTAGTTATGTGCCCTTGGGCAAGCCATTTAACCTTTATATGACTCAAGCAACTTCTCATTCACCATGTCAAAACAGGTTGGGATCTACATTGGTGCAATGAATTCCCCAACCTAGAATTCCTCATTCTATCAAAATCAGGTTTTAATTAACATCTTAGTTTAGAAGTGTTTATTTTTCCTAATCCTAATCCTAAATGGGATTAGAAATAACCTGAAATACCTACTTTACATGGTGGTTGGGAGATTGAAAGAAGTTAATATATGTAAAGTGCTTTGCAAATCTTTAAACATTAAAGAAATGTAATTATTATTATGATTTAGGTCACACCTATGATTACATTGTCACAGGAGACTCCCAGATAGGAAATCCCCTCAATCAATGGAGATTGGTACAATTCAATTTAAAATTTTAGAGAACTGTCTAGGATATTGGAAATAAATGACTCATACAGTCTTATGATCATTATGTTTCAGGTCTTCCTAATTCTGAGGTCTGTTTTCTACCTATCTTCCTTTGCTGCCCATCGCTATTATTATTATTTTTTTTTTTTTTTTGCTTTTTGGAGGGCAATTGGGGTTAAGTAACTTGCCCAAGGTCACACGGCTAGGTTTTTGTTTATGTGTGTTAAGTGTCAGAGGCTGGAACCGAACTCAGGTCCTTCTGACTCCAGGGCCAGCACTCTACTCACTGTGCCACCTAGCCGCCCCTATTATTATTATTATTATTATTATTTCTCCTCCTTTTCCTTCCCCTCCTTCTCCTCCTCTTCCTCTTCCTCCTGCTCCTTCTCTTCCTCCTCTTCCTCTTCCTCCTCCTCCTCTTCCTCCTTTTCCTCTTTCTCTCTCTCATCAACTTCAGATAGAAATAATCCTTGGGCAAGTTGCTATCCTGCTATTATTCTTTCATATTTAATGTTCTGGAGATTAATGTACAAGTGGATAAAATAATTGTTTTTTGTAATTCAATTAATCAGTAAGCACTTAAGTTTCTACTCTATGCAAGGCACCATGCCTATAATTAAATAAAAGGATATTAAATGGATATAAACTGATCTTTTGATTGTTCACTGAAAGCATCTTTGGGACAAATCTATTAGCAAGCAGCCCTTTGGGCCGATGACGGGGAGAACGATGGTGAAGACAATACTCCTGTAAAACTCCATTTGTAAACCTGAACAGCATCATGACAGCAGCTCCTCTGATTCTTCTAAATATTTTCAGTCTGGATTCCCTAAAGTCATTCTGTTAGATTCTACTCTTGAGATTTGATCGGGTTAAATTAAACCATAATCATCATCTTAATTTATAGGCATTTCTAATTCCTAGTGACATTTGCATGGCTTCATTAAGGAAAGTAAAAAATTGGCACGCAGGGTTCTCCACCCCAATTTCATATGTTGAACGCATGTGTACATAATAGACTAGAAACCTGTGTAGATTGCCTGATGCCAAGTCTAAGCCTCAGTTGCAGTGACATGACAGGTGTGACCCAGATGGGCAGCGTGTAGAACTAGGAGAGCAAAGGAGAGCAAGTGAACCCTCCAGCTTCTCAGGGCTCTGGGGGAGCCTGAGTTCCTGGAGGATCAGTTCACCTTGAAGTGATCTATGTACCAAGCTTTCGATTTCTGTGTCCTAACATCGTGTTATCACGTCCCTCAGCCAGATGACTGAATACTGGTGTGCCTCAGGTCACAAAGGCTGTTTGGGGGAAGCTTTAATGTTCGTCCCATGGGGTTCACTGGCGATCGAAGGTTCTCATTGGGCTAGCATAACAGCCTTCCAGATGAATAGAAGCAAGTGGCAGCTTCTGAGGCAGAGAGAGCAGGCACCAGGTAACAAACTGGTAAGAATTCAGCTAATAGCTGCCATTTTGATAGCAACAGCCCATCAGATCAATGAAATGGCTAAGTGCTTTATTATAACCGTTACGTTGGTCTCAGAATGATTGAGGCAATTTTCCTCGCTCAGTCACAGCTGAACAGTCAGTGTGGGTGACATTGACTGAATTTGCTTTGTTTGAACTTGGTGTAGCTTGTTGCTGTTTGCTAAGTCATCCACAGTGATGGGAAAACCTGAGAGGCAAAGAGTTATAAATATCTGTGTGTGTGTGTGTGTGTGTGTGTGTGTGTGTGTGTACACACACACATATATACATATATGTATATACACATATCTATCTATATCTATACACATATACATACACATACCCACATATATACATACATATACAAATATATGTAAGCACATACACATACACAGACATAATATGTGCTTGGTGCCAATCAGTTTTAGGATTCCACATGCCTCAGGCTTGCTGTCCAGACTAGGGATGGGGACTGGGGGTGCTGACCTTTTGTACTGCTTTATTTTTTAATCACTCCCACACTCTCCAAAGCAACATTTACCCCAAAGTCCTCAAGTTGTTCAGGGATCTGTAACTGAACAACACCCCCATTCACAATGCAGGCTGAGTCATACCCCAGTGCCGGTACTCTGACTCACGGCCTCCTACTTGTATGCATGCACACTGGCTCGTTGCTCTCTTTATTTTCATACAGTCAAGGTCCACTCACAAAGTCTGCCACAAACCCCGGAAACCAGCTTCCTGTTCTGATGCTCTCTTGTAGCCTGAAGCCAATTACCGATTATGAGCAAATGGCTTTAAAATCAGGCGTCTCGAGGGTTTAAAATGGAGAAGCTTTCATGAGGTCCTAGAAGATAAATTATAATCCTTCATAGACTTAAGGCGGGAAAGAACCTTCGAGGTTATCTAGCCCAACCCCCTCTGCATCTTTAAATCTTTCTAATGTTTCTCCCAGATTTCAGCCTCTGTGATTCCAAGAGTCTGCACTGCTTCCCAGACCAGGGAGACCTTGGGGAGCTCTGGGAAGTGATGGTGCCTGTCCTCTACTGATGCTCAGTTACTCTGACAAACTTAGTAGAAGGAAGACATTTATTAAGCATTTTCTATGTACCAGGCACTGTGCTAAGGGTTTTACAAATATTTCATTGATCCTCATGGCAATCTTGGGAGATAGGTGCTATTATGACCCTCATTTTTCAGTACAGGAAATTAAGTCAGACTGAGGTAAAATGACTTGCCCAGGGTCACATAGCTAGTAATTGTCTGAGGCTAAATTTGAACTTCTGTCCTGATGGGCCTTAGACAATTACTAGCTCTGTCCACTGTGCCACCTGCCTGTCTACAGGGAAATCAGGTGCTCTTTGGGGGCTGATATGACAATAAACCATGAAAGGAAGTATGGTATAATGGAAAGAACACTAGATTTGGAGACAGAGAAATGGTTTAAGTCCTGATTTTGCTGTTTATGATCCGTGTGCCCTTAGTCAAGTCATTGATCTCCCTGGGCCTCAGATTCCGTGTCTGCTAAATGAGTGTGGGTTTGGGGAGAGGGGTTGCGGTAGGGGTGAGTTTGGGGAATGAACTAGAAGACCAACACAAAGGTCCTTTCCAGCTCCAAATCTATAATGTTTCTACTTTATTTATTTTGTTTCAATTCCTGTCACCATCATGGAGTCAGGCCACAAAGTAATACTAGGTTTTGGCTAAAACAAGTCCTTACACAGTCTGCTAAGGTGTGGAGGGGCTGTTATCTGCATCCATAATA
Organism: Gymnobelideus leadbeateri; assembly: GCA_011680675.1. Taxonomy (NCBI): domain Eukaryota; kingdom Metazoa; phylum Chordata; class Mammalia; order Diprotodontia; family Petauridae; genus Gymnobelideus; species Gymnobelideus leadbeateri. Next base: position 119,379 of record WOXC01011970.1, read on the forward strand.
AGAAACAAAATCCTGGATTTCCAAAGAACTGAATCATCATCACCACTTCTATCAAACATTTTCATTAATTGACAACGAAGTGTGTTGGTTGGTTAGTTGTTGTCCTTTGTTCTTGAAATACTACAAAGAAAATGTAAGGACTTTGTTCTTCCTTCTAAGAGGTTATGCACTAATTGTGACAAGTTCTACTTTTCTCTTTTACTGCAACCCTCCTTGTGAATTTGGGTGATAGCTCGCAAGTTGGGAACATGAATGAGAGCCCAGATCTGCAGCTCTGATGCACACATGAAATAGTATTTGGGACCAGTTGTCATCATCTGCCTCTGCCCCGCAGGAGTCTCTCCTAGAATTGCTTCGTCTCAGCCTCACTCTTAGATAAGTGTACCCTCCCCCATTCCTCCACCAGGGAAGCCATTTAGGGCTCCTGGAAAGTAGTCTAAGATGCACATAATATGAGGAAGGTTGGGAGCATTCACCAAATAGATTGGGGTCAGCATTCACTGAAAGTTTGGTTCCCTGAAGAGCTAGTTCACAATATTCAAGTTTATTACTCTGAGAAAACCTCAGTATTGTTGAAAAAAAAAATGGCTCATCAATGTAGCTAGCAAGCTAACCAAGATATGAACTCTCATTGGCACTTTATAGTTATGGTTTCACGGGTTCAATCCTGGGTATATAGGGTTGTGGCTTTGCTGAATGGGTTATAGCTATTGAGTGGCGTGTTTGTTGATTGGTTGGAAAGCCTTGGGGTTTTCAGACCCTGGGCAGTAGCTGTTCTGGACTGCAGACAAGGCCTGGGTGCTGTCACTAATGATCAGTTTGGCTGAACACATAACCCAGATAATTACTTGCCCCCTTATTTTTGTCCTGCCGAAAAGACCATTCAATCCTCTGTGAAGCAGGCTATTAAATGACCCAAAACACCCCTCCCCCTCCATTGATTTTAGTTGAATTATCAGAGTAAATTCTTGGAAGTTTTGTGGGGATTTAAAGCAAAAGTGGGATAGATTGGAGGAGCAAGGAGGAGGAGGAGCAGGAGGAAGAGGGAGGGAGGGAGAAGAGAGAGGAGAGAGAGAGAGAGAGGGAGAGAGAGAGAGAGAGAGAGAGAGAGAGAGAGAGAGAGAGAGAGAAAGAGAGAGAGAGAGAGCACTGAAGTTTAGGAAGTCTGACCTTTAAGGCAGAGAAAAAAGGAAAAAATGGACATGGTCAGGCACCTAGATACTCAGAGATAAAATTCTTAGGCCTGCAATATAAATACTCCATGGAGCATTTTGGGTGGGTTGGAGGACTGCTGGAAGGAGATTGTGTGAAATTTTTTGCAAAAACATGCTATGGAACCTGGAATTGAAATATCTCCTCCCCCACCTTCCTTTCCCTCATACTTCTGAGACTTGAGGAGGAATAAGGATTTTCATCATATCTACATACAGCCCTTCTCCCCCAACCCCCAACCATTTAGAAGTTCCCAGTGAACTGATTGGCAACTGACAATCAGTCATGGGTTTCTTTTAGATGATGGGTGGCTTTGTGAAAATCTTTTCTTATTGATCTGGCCAGATGTGTGCAAAGTAACCTCCTGTGAATTTTCTGCTCAGACTTTCCCCAGTAAGTGTCTTCTCATCAGAACCCAAGAGGATATCCATTACTCGTGCTTGCACAGAGACTGTCTATAATGACCTTCCACAGAGCTCAAGGCCTGAGGCCAACCCAATTATATCATGGATGAGCTGGAGCACCTTGTGTTGGACTGTAAGATAGTTTAGCGAGGTGGAATGATAAATCCTTATGATAAATCCTTATTGTCAGACAGACGGGAAGAAGCCCTCTCACCCCACCCCAATTTTCTTTTTCATTAGCCTCCTGATACCATCTCCTGAATAACTTCTAAAGTAAACAGCCCATAAATATTGCACGAGTTTCCAATACTAAAAGCTGATAAAGTTTATTGTACTTATAAAATAAATAGAAGGAAATGCTTTCAGTTTCCTATTTATAGGTCTCTGGGGGGATCCCAGGTATAATTTATTACTTCAATTTTAAAAATGCAATCTCTTCAGCGTGCTCACTCCCCCATACGTTTGTTCATTACATCGGTCTTACACACGGATACACACACTCACGAACATCTATTCAGACCCACATACACATTCACACATGTAAACGATTAACACAGGTGCACAGTCACCCTAATACATTAACATATTTGCATTTACCCACATTCATTGTTGTGCCTTCTGTTATATGCTAATTTATATTGATCTCATTCATGTACCATTCCCCACTCCCCCCCATTCAAAATAGAATAATATCAGATTTTTTTTTCTCTTTCTTCCTGTGCCCACCTCTTTTCTTTGGTGAACAGATGGGCAGTCACGGCTTTTTCCTCCTCTCTACTTCATTGTATTTCCAGTTTTACACTTGTATTATGGGACAACCGCCTACTTAGCTATTACCCCCCCTCCCCCCCCATTAAAAAGAATGCAAATCTAGACGGTGCTATCAATGTAGAAAGAGAAAATGGTGCACACCACTTCCTCTGTACCGGGGCGAGAGGTAGCCACTATTTTGCATCAACTACAGTCAATAGTAAATTATAAGAGCAAAATTGAAAGAGTAATTACCCCTCAGATGTCGCAGGCCTTCTACCTCCTCAATTCTGATTGGCCAATTTAATTTACAACTTCTATTGGATTCGTTTTTCTCGGGTGTCAACCTTGGCAGAGGCAACTGTGATCATCTGGTGGCATATCTCTTCATTTGCACCCCCACGGTTTCCTTGTTTCTGAGGAGCTGCCTGTCTGAAACAAGTTTAGACTTGAATTATCACCCTATATTTTTGGAATCAATTTTACATTTAAACCCTGGTTAATTAATTGCACATTCACACCAGACAATATCCAGCAAAGCAGCAGCAGTCTATTTTGTTTCAAGGTAGGAGGTGTGTGTGTGTGTGTGTGTGTGTGTGTGTGTGTGTGTGTGTGTGCACCCACGTGTATTGGGGGAGGGGGGGTATAGGTGATTGACTCAAAAAATAAATAATAATTACCTGAAATAGTATTTTTCTTTGATATGGCTAATAAAAATGGAGAGCATTTAAAAAAAATATTGGTGTAATAGTGAAGAAATGGATGAATGTGTAGTGTGGAGTAGTGATATCTTTGAAATATATGTACTTCACTTTATAGAAAGAAAGCATAAGTGTATTTGCATACATGTGTATGTGTGTTCCTGAGAAGTCATGTATAAATTAATTACAGTAAGGTTTTGAAAGCACTAAAGAAATTTCCTACTTAAAGTTTTCTGTAGCTGACTTTTTTGTAAAATGAACAATCTCCCTATTTAATCAGTTTCATTAGTTGAGTTTTTAGTACATAAAAAGGCTTTTTCTTTTTTAAAAAATGGGAGCACAACTGGATTTTGCCTCTGTTTTGAAATTTGTAGTTGCAAGGTGATTTATATTAATTTTTAGACTCTATAGTGTTGATCAATAGTTTAGTACCATTTTGTAAATAGTTTAAAAAAATAATAACAACAACCAACCAAACAAGGAAGCTCATAAGCAACTTGGAGTCAAGCTATTACTTCTACTACTAGACCTAATGAAGCCTGTGGTATTCTAGGGGAGATCCATGGTCCTAGCAAAGTACAATCAAAAGAGACCTGAATTAGTAATTAGGAATGAATGAATTAATGAATGGATAAACAATAATGTTTCAAGGGCTTACTATATACCAAATGCTAAGCTAAGCATTGAAGATTCAAATAGACAAATGAAGTAGTCCCTGCTTTAAAATAGGTCACATTCTAATAGTAAGGAGATGATACATATATGAAGGTTCATTTACAGAAAGAATGGGAAGACACAGTGATCTTTAGGGTGGAGTGACAAGAGACATGGCGAGCCCCAGGAGTCTAGAGGCTGCAGCTCCAGAATAAATAGTAATGCATGAGGGTCTGGTGACCAGGCAGACAGCCATGCCTGGTTGTCTAGAAGGTATGATAGCAAAATAACAGAGTTTCTGGTCCTGGATCTACCACTTACTAGCTGTATGATCTCTGATGATTTAATTTGGTAGCAAACTTTTATTAAACACTTGCTATATGGAAGACATGATGGAAAGCACTGGATGTGCAAAAATTGGTAAGAACCTGTTCTCAAAGGTTTTCCAAATAAAATGATAAGGTAAAGTTCAGAAATTTGAGGAGAGTGAGTTTATTTTTAATCTACTTGGAGTGCAATTTGAGGAGATGAGTTCTGAGGGAAGAAATGGCTCCCAAATTGAACTTTATAACGAGGATTTTAAAAGTCAAAGATGCTCATGAAAGAGAGCCAGGATGTGCCTTATTGCACATCCTGGTGAAAGAATAGTGGGAGCAATAGCAAAGGGGTTTGATATTGACCTGTCCAAGCCATAAATCCCTGGAGTCCTTGCATTTCCCTAGCCTATGGCCAAATTGTTTCAAGCTTGTTATAAGGATACACAAGCAGATGAGTGGTTAAAGGGCCACAGATGAAGAGATGCCGAAGTAGGGAGCAAGCCTAGAATGTTCTAGCTTATTTTTCTTTTACTATTAGCCAAATTTCCCTACTCACTTTTTCCTGAATGTGACTCATCACTTCCCTTTTCCCTATTTTTACTTGGAATGACTGTTTCCTCTCTCTGATTATCCATTTCTGACCATTTTTTGAGGCCAACATCCAGTGTTACCTTTCCTATGAAGACTTCACTGATCATAAGATCACTGCCCAAACTGTAAGTATCTCTTTCTTTCCCCTAAATTCCTGTGGCATTCCCATGGTCCATTTCTCAGATTGCCTTATATTGTAGTTTCTAGTATATATGACCTATATTGGAATGTAAATCCCATGAGGGTATAGATCTTGTATATACACTTACTATAATGTTTGTAGCTTTCTATCTTCCCCTTCATGTTTCCAAAGTCAAAGAATGGAGACTTAAAATAAAGGCAAACTTGGGTTAGAATTTTGTCTCCACTTAGAACTTCATAGCTGCAAAGTGATTTATACTCATTTTCATGCTCCATGGTTTATAGATAGTTTATCATGATTTTTTATATTAAGGGGAAAAACAACCACTGACCACTAAGTATTTGTTGAATGAATGATGAATGAATAAAGCAAACTAGTTCTAGGTGCCTTTTAGATATATTTTTAGATTCAATTCAGTTCATTAAACATTTATTAAGTGTGTACACTTAATTGATTGGCTCAAAAAATAATTATCTGAAACAATATTTTGTTACATGCCAGTTACTATGCAAAGGCAAAAGTCAGTTGCTGTCCTCAAGGAGCTTACAATCTAAAGGGGAGGCAACATGCAAATGAATATATGCAAAGCAAGATATATACAGGATAAATAGGAAATAATTATTTTTATTTTTTTTTAAACAAATGCTTTATTAACTTCTGTTTTACATCATTCATTTCCGCCAAATTTTGAGTTACAATCATTTTCCCCCCGTTTTTCCCCTACCCACTCTCCCAGATTAGCAGTCCCGCAAGATATCGCTTCCTCCAATCTGCTATCTCCCATACCTTCTCCCATACCCCCTTCGACTTTTCCATTAGAGGAAGGTGAATCTTTGTGTCCCAATGCCTGTGCATATTATCTCCCAATTACAAGCAAAAGAGTATTAATAATAGTATTTATATATATTTGAAATATTTAATGTTAAGACCTCGAATTTCAGATCCATTTCCTTCCTCCCTTGTCACCCATTCCCTCTGGGAAGATAAGTAATTCAGTATTTGTTGTACATGTCTAGCTATGCAAAACATTATCATAGTAGATATATTGTACAAGGCTGCTTATAATTCCCTCCCACTCATCCCACCCCCACCTGGTCCATTCCCTACATGATCCTGTCCCTCTTCTATAGTGGGTACTTGCAACCTCCCCTCCCCCCAAGGATGCCCTCCCATCCATCATCCCTCCTCTCATCCCCCTTCCCCCTATTCTGCTGTAGGTTGAGATATCCCATTTAGTATGTATGTCATTCTCTCCCTGAACCAAATTCAATGAGAATGTAGTTTTGCCTTTTTTCCTTCCTATTCTCCCCCTCCCTTGCAACCACTTCCCCTTGCTTCTTCTACATGAGATAGTTTACCCTACCCATCTCCTCTTGCCACTTTGCTCTCTCACATCATAATTTCATCCCTTGAGTATTCTCCCTTCCCAACAATTTCAACCTATGCCCTCTATCCATAAATAACTGTAACCATATACACACACATTCACATATGTATTCATATGACCACACACCCTTCTTCCATTATTTTCATAGTGAGAAAGGTTTCATCAGTCACAGTTATTGTTTTTCCATATGGGAATGTAAATAGTTCAACTTTGATAAGTTCCTTTTGATTTCTTTTCCCTGATTACCTTCTCAGGCATCTCTTGCTTCTTGTGTCTGGATGTCAAATTTTCTATTCAATTCTGGTTTTTTCCTCAAGAATGCTTGAAAGTCCTCAATTCCACTGAATGACCATATTTTCCCCTGAAACAAAATACTCAGTTTTTCTGGGTAGGTGACCCTTGGGTCCATTCCCAGCTCTTTTGCCCTCTGGAATATCATATTCCATGCCCTTCGATCCCTCACTGTAGAAGCTGTCAGGTCCTGGGCTATTCTGATTGTGTTTCCACAATATTGAAATTGTTTCTTCCTGGCTGCTTGGAGTATTTTCTCCTTGATCTGGGGATTCTGGAACCTGGCTATAATCTTCCTGGGAGTTTTCTTTTTGGGATCTTTTTCAGGAGGTGATCTGTGGATTCTTTCAACCTCTATTTTGCCCTCTGGGTCTAAAACATCAGGGCAATTTTCCTTGAGAATTTCTTGAAGCGTGATTTCTAGGTTCTTTCTTTGATCATGGCTTTCAGGTAGTCCAATAATTTTTAAATTGTCTCTCCTGGATCTATTTTCCAGGTCAGTGGTTTTTCCCATGAGATATTTCACATTGCCTCTAATCTTTCGTTTGTTTGGATCTGCTTAACAGCATCTTGATTTCTCATAAAGTCACTAGCTTCCATTTGCTCCAGTCTAGCTCTGAAGGAATGAATTTCCTCAGTGAACTTTTGAGATTCTTTTTCCATCTGGCAAATTCGACTTTTTAAGGCATTCTTCTCCTCATTGCCCTTTTGGGCCTCCTTTGCCATTTGAGTTAGTCTATTTTTTAAGGTGTTGTTTTCCTCAGTCAGGCTATTGACCCTCATTTCATACTTTTCCTGCATCCTTCTCATTTCTCTTTCCAGTATTTCCTCCACTTTCCTTATTTGATTTTTAAAGTCCTTCTTAAGGTCCTCTGCAACCCGCTCATATTTTGCCCTGGGGCTTTTGGAGCAGGACTTCTGACCTCACAGTCCTTTTCCTGCTCTATGCCCCCAAAATAGGAGTCTAGGGTTGCATTTTTCTGTTTCCTTTGCCTTGGCATGTTGCCAGTTAATTACTTGACTTTTGGGCTTGTTGCCACAGTATGTCTTTGCTGACAGATAGGGGAATTTTTGTCCCGAACGTGTGGGAGGGCAACTTCTGTTTCTGGCAAACTGTAAACCCACCCACGACTTCCACCCCAGATCACAATCCAGATCCAGGGAGGTTAAAGCAAGAGCGATTACCCCACCAAGACTGGTCGCTGGATCTCCCTACAGTTCGCAGGCCAGGAGCTGGAGCTGCCTCTGAAAACTACAAAATGGCGTGTCTCCTCAGTGGCTTGTAGCCCCCAGGGGAGGAAGCCGACGCATTCCCCAAATACTGGTCCCAAAGTCCATAGGGCACTAACCTCTCACTTTGTCCTAGGCATGTCTATGTTGATAATTCTGGCTGCTGGTATTCTGGGGTCTTTCCAGCAGGCTGCTGGCCCTGCCGCCCTGGGGCTAAAACCTCGGCTCACGGGGAACTGGGCTCTGCTTAGCTGGGCTCGGCTCCCCCCGCTCTGCGTGCTGTGTGCTGCCGGCTCCCAGAGTGCTGCGCTGGTCCTTCCTGCAGGGCTGCTGGGCTGTCATCAGCGGGAGATTAGCTTCTCTGTGTCATTCTGTGGGTGCTGGGGCCAATAGGAAATAATTAACAGAGCGAAGGCATTGGAATTATGAGGGGTTAAGGAAGGCTTCCTGTAGAAGGTGGGATTTTAGATGAGACTTAAAGGAAGCCAGAGAAGTCAGTAGTTGGAGAGGAGGAGGGAAAGTATTTCAAGCATGAGGAATAGCCAAGGAAAATGCCTGGAGCCAAGAGGTGGATTGTCTTGGACAAGGAACAGCTTGGAACTGCCAATGTCACTAGATTGAAGAGTACATGTTGGGGAGTAAGTTGTGAGAACACTGGAAAGGTTGGAGAGGACTAGGTTATAAAAGTCTTTGAATGCCAAACAGAGCATTTTGTATTTGCTCCTGAAGGCAATATGAAGCCACTGGAGTTTATTGAGTGGAAATAGCATGGGGGAGAGAATGACATGATAAGACTTACCTTTTAGGAAAATTACTTTAATGGTTGAATGGAGAATGGATTGGAATTGGGAGAGACTTGAGGCAGGCAGACCCACCAGGGGCTATTGCATTAATCAAGACATGAGGTGAGGAGGGCCTGCACTAGAGTGGTGGCTGTGTCAGAGGAGAGAAGGAAGCATATCTAAGAGATGTTGCAAAAGTGAAATCAGAAGATTTTGGCAACAGCTTAGATATGAGGGTGGGGTGGAGTGAGACACAGTGAGGAATTCAAGCTGATTTCTAGGTTGTGAGCTTTAGGGACTGGGAGGATGTTGTTGTCCTCTACAGTAACAGGGAAGGTAGGAGGTGAGGGGAGGGTTTGGGTTCTGTTTTGACTTCAAGAGGTCTACTGGACATTCAGTTACATGACAGGCACAACAGTGACTAGTGGAAGGTGGGGTACACAGGGCATGTCCTCTACATTTTTCATGGGCTGCCTGAAATCTTTGTCGAGCCACAAGAGGCCAGCAGGCTGTATGTTGTACAGATCTATCTTAGTGATTTGTAACTTTTGTAAACTATCTCAGCCTAAATCCTTCAGAAACGGAACTGTTTCATAAAAGAATCGAGTCTAGCTCATCTATAGAGCACAATAGCCATAGGCTTCCTGGATCAAGATTTAAACAGTATTATGACAATAGCCCAAAGCATTTGGTTAAAACAGAAACAAACTTCAAGTTCAGCGAGTTAATGAGAATAATAAATAACTAGAATCAGAACAGAAAACCATTGGAAGAAGAACAGAGAACAATAAGCAATAAAACTTTGACATGCATTTGTTTTAGACTTTAAACTCTTTGAGGACAGGGGCTGTGCCTTTTTTCATTTTTATATCTTCAGCACTTAACAGTGTTTTAAACAGAGTAGATGCTTAATCAATGTTTGTTGAATTTAATGTGTTATTGAATTCCCAAAATATATCTATTTCCAGAATGCATTTTGACTGATTTGGATCAAGAAACAATTACACCAGCTAAAAATTGAGTGAAAGACTTTTAGAAATGCAGACTGATCTAGTTATATGATGCCAAATATATTTGGCGCCAGCCAGATAATAGGCTACATTTTTTTAGCGTTTATCCAAATGTTGTATGGCTTCAGGTAGACAATGTCCAAGTCTACAAAGGCAAAGTGAAATGCAAAGTATTTCAAATAACTGGTGAGCAGTGTTTATGTAGAAAGTCAATACGTATCAATTCTGCCTAGAATCCTATTTTCCCACTCATTTTGCTTGAATTAGTGCTCATGTTGTTCCCTGTAACTGGCAGGCCTTCCCTTATCCCCCCTGCTTCTTCAATTCTCCAAGATGGAGCTGAAGCCTTTTGCTCCCATAATGCTTTCTCTTACTGATCTAATGCTTTCTCTGAACCCTTAATAACTGTGAAGGCAGGTCTAATTATTTTTTAGATGTTAAGTTTCCTGCCCCTAAATAAATTGTAAACTCAGGGAAGGAGCAGTAAGGTGCACACAGTAACTGTGCCTTAGGCATAGCTCCCTGGGTAAGCACACAAATAGAGTTAAGGCAATGTGCGGTTTGTATAGAGGGACAGCTATTGACTAATAGAGCTCAAAAATGGCCTTTCTGATGTGAGCTGAAGCTTTCCCTAACCAACCAACCAAACAAACAGTTATTCTATTATCCTGTCATCTTGGCAGGATTGAACTGTTCTGATTGTTCTGATCCAGCATGACAAATGAAAGAATCTTACACCTAATCTACCACCATGAAAGCTTGAGCACCCAGAATAATCTTTAATCTATGCTTGTTATGATTCTTCTCTCTATTAGCTCTAATTGGAGTAAGAGGGTATGTGTTCAAATTCTGACTCTAATATTTACTGTGTGACTTTGAGCAAGATCTTCATCATGATGATCTTCTCCTTTTCCTCTTCCTTTTCTTCCTCCTCCTCTTTCACCTCCTCCTCCTCCTTCCCTTCCTCCTCCTCCTCCTCCTCCTTCACCTTCTCCTTCTCTTTCTTCTCCTTCCCCTCCTCCTTCCTCCCCATTATATCATCAAATCTCCATTGTGTTTATAAAGAGTGTTATCATGCCCTTATGAGTATGATAGTCACTGATTAAAAAGAAATGAGCCTGGAAGTTTCAAGCCACAGTTATACTAATTTACATTCTTCTTTGGTTATTTATCCTGAGTATAATGTTGCTAAAGTACAGGGAACACAACGTCTCCTTCTGATCTCTGACTTGGCTGCAAAACTCTCTTCCAGTTTTTTAAGGACACCCTTCTAAGAAAGCTTCTTTCCACATATTGACCCACCAAAGATCTTCTCATTCAAACTGGCAGATCAGAACTGGCCTCAGACACTAGCTTTTAAGTGACTCTGAGCAAATCATGTAACTTCTATTTGCCTTAGCTTTTTCAACTGAAATATTGTGAGAATCAAATGATATAATATTTGTAAAAAAAACCCTTGGCACAGTACCTGGCACATAGTAAGTGCTATATAAATGCTTATATGCAAGGCACTGTGCTAGGTACTGGTGACATCAAAACAAAAAGGAAAAAAAAGTTCTTGCCCCTCAAGGCACTTACATTCTTTCTGTTTTTTGAGGCTCAGTAGCAGAATGCAACATGAACACAGATAGGAAAAAAATAAGATCATTTGAAAAGAGGGAGTAAATCAATCACTAGATCAAGGGTTCTTAAGCTGGGGAGCCATGAATAGATTTCAAGGGGTTCATGAAATTGAATGAGAAAAAACTCCCACATATTTCAGTAACTTTTATTTTCCTTTGTAATCCTCTGCATTTTACTTGATTTATTTAATAACGTTATTCTGAGAAGAGTTCCATAAGCCTTACCAGACTCTCAAAGGAGTCCTTGATTAAAAAAGAACCCTTGAAGTATAAGGATCAATGAAGGCTTTCTGCAAAAGAAGACACCCAAGTTGAGCCTCAAAGGAAGGTAATGTGAAAGTGAGGAGAGGAGAGAACATATCTGAGTATGTGTGGGGGGGAGGGGAAGGGTGGTGTGTGGTGTATGTGTGGTGTGTGTCAGGGTGTTGTGTGGTGTGGTTTGTGTGTGTGTGCAGTGTATGGTATGTGTGTCCATGAGTGTGTCTCTGTGTGTGTATGCAAGTGTGTGTATGTGTGTGTGTGTGTGTACAGATCATAAGAGATATAATGTTGAATGTTGGGAATCACCAGCAGGTCAGTTTGGCTGCATTTTAGCTGTGTGTATATAAGAGGGAATAATTCTAAATAATCCTGGAAAGGTAAACTGGAACCAGATTGTGAAAGACTTTAAAGGCCAAGAAGAGAGCCTTAATACCCTGAGTCTTTATAGAGCTTTATGGTTTATGAGGCATTTTCATATCCATTTTTCCAAAGGATACTGACAAAACCCTTGTGAAGCTGGCAGGGCTGGATAATCATTTTTATTTTACAAATGAAGGACCTGAAGCTCAGAGATGTTAAATGAGCTATCAAAACCAACATAGCTAGTAAATTTCGGAGCCAGGATAAGAACTTGTTTTCTGACTTATATGCAGTGTTCAAACAATAGGAAAACTAGAGAAATAATAATGCCTGGCCTAGAAGTTAGAAAACCTTCCTCAAAATTGACAGATGGTATTTAACATGAGGACAAAGAGAACTGACACATTTGGGGAAAAAGTAATCCAAATACTTATGGGCATGGAGAAGTCTGGAGTTGTGTTTTGTTTTTGTTTTTTGCTTTTTGGAGGGGGAAATGTAAGGCAATTAGGATTAAGTGACTTGTCCAAGGTCACATGGCTAGTTTTTTGTTTTAAGTGTCTGAGGCTGGATTTGAATTCAGGTCCTCTTGACCTGAGTTGGTGCTGGTGCTCTATTCACTGCACCAACTAGCCTCCTCAGAAGCCTACAGTTTTGCCTAGGCTAAGATATGAAGTTGGTTGGAATTCACACTTCAATTCAGTTTAAGACCCAGTGGGGTTGCCCCTTCTCAAGAGTGCTTCAGTGGTCTTACTCTTTCCTGAACCTTAGTCTCTCATAAAAACTTAACCTCTTTATATTTTATAGCCTCTTGGACCTCACTGTAGCTTATAAAACTCAATCTGAGAAATATATTCCTTCAAATATTTTAATGAGCAATATTAATTTCTTCCCTTCCTGTTCAGTCATTTCAATCACATCTGACTCTTTGTGACCCCATTTGGGGCTCTTTTGGCAGAGATATTGGAATGTTTTGCCATTTCCTTTTCTAGTTCATTTTAAAGATTAGGAACTGAGGCAAACAAGGTTAAGTGACTTGCCCAAGGTCATGTAGCTAGTAAGTATCTGAGGCCAAATATGAAGTCAGGAAAATGGGACTTCCTGATTTCAAGCCCAGTGCTCTATCCACTACTCCACTGAGGTAGCAATACTTGAACATTAACAGGGGCCTTGACCTTCACACTAAAGAACTAGTTATGTGGTTATTTAAGTACCAGATCTGAATGGTGGTAGAAATATTTTTTAGTAAAATCATAGCAGCTATGTTACTCCCTAGTCTTCATACATAGGACCATTTCTGAGTAGGAGAAAGCTTAGAAATGATACCATAGTTCTTTATTGTTATTATTATTTTTTAAAGTCTAAGATATAAACATTTAACTTAAGAAATACATAGATTAGGCAGAAAAGTTGATAAATTTGGGTTGATATTTTTGTCACTAATGAATTTTTACAAAAGGATTATGTTCATAGCAGGATCCCTTAAATTGTAATTACCCCAAAGAGACAATGTGGTATAATGGATAAAGCCCTAGATTTGAGCCCTCCCTCAGATATTAACTAGATGTAGGACCCTGAGAAGATCACCCCATCTCTATTATTCTAAGTTTCCACATCTATAAAATAGGGACAATAATACAGCCTACTTCAGAGTGTTATGAGGATAAATGATAGATAATACATGTAAAACATTTTGCAAACCTTAAAATGATATATACACTTGGATATTATAATAGCTATTTAGTGAAGAGGGAAGGGTGATAAGGAGGGGGGGAGGGTAAGTGGTTCTGCCAGGGATCTACCCTGGCATCCAGTCTGGAAGGAATTCACCAGGCTCAAGCAAACTTTGAAGCCAAAATTGTAAAGTTTATTGTTATGCTGTACAAGGACAGCGGGCTAGATTCTTATGGAACCTGCAAACTTCCAGGGGTCACAGGCATAGTTTTAAAGTGTCAATTATGCTAACTAGGTGAGTAAGGGTGGGATCAGGGAGGAGTTAAGGAGTGGTCAGTGCTCAAAGGACCATACACTTTTAATATCAACTGTGCAGGTGTATTGCCCATGATTCATTGGGAAATAGCTCAAGGGGGGGCTAGCCGGAGGCGTGGTTTTAGGCCTGACACGTTACTAAAGAGTGCCCAGTTTGTCACCCACCAAGGTCATCTGAGACAGTGTGGGTATATAATTGACTAAGGAATTACCCTATAGATAAGGTATTGAAGAATTTATGGTGGGGCTGGCCACTCTAACTAAGGGAGATAACATTTACATAACTTATTGTTTCAAGCAGAGATAAACAGGTCATGAGTTGTTGCTGGGCAGAGTGCTGGAAGGGGGAAGGGGAAGAGTCAATGCTCTGAGGCTGGGGGGCTGGAAATGTGATCTTACAGACTGGTTTTACAAATTGATTTTACAGACATAGATCCCAAAGCACCCCGCTTACAAACTGATGTTACAGATTGATACTACAGACATATATACATCACAAGGACCCCATCATTTAGTATGTACTTCTTTGTAGATATCATTACTTGACAAAACATCAGCAACAACAAAATTAGGAAGAGTTGGGAAAGGCATTTAAAAATGGTTTTGGCCTATCCTTGGTGGTAAGGTAAGCCTCTGTATAGGTAGAGGACCCTGACTTTCCTACCCCTCCCATTTCCATACCTCCCCACCCTAGCCCCCATGTGCGCTGTAAATGCTATTTCTTCTTGTCTGGTTGTATCGAATATTTCTTCACTTCAGGTGAAGGAGTACTGGGGACAGAACAACAAACTTACGGGTTCCTTGTGTCAGAGGAGAGGATGACAAGGAACCATATCAGTCCTGAGGAGTGCCTGCATAGCCTGGCCCAGCAGCCAACCAAGAAGACAGCTAAGACATTATGTCCTGAAAGTAAGAGAACAGCTTTTCTATTTATTGCGCCACCTTCAGCAGTGACCTTGGCAGGAAGAATGTTCATGGGAGCCACTTTAAGTTGGAGCCCACTCTCCCTAAGGACAGAGGCAGCACAGAGGAGAGTGTAACCCCAGTTTGGGGCAGTTATGTTTGTTCTTCTGTTCTTACAAAATAGCTTATTGTAAAATCTAAGATAAATAAAATAATTAAATGAAATGGTCATGTCTGGAATACATTCCTTCCTCCCTTCTACTCTAGCTTCCTTCAAATCATAGCTCTACTTATGTGCCCTCTTCTGAAAGTCTTTCTTGATCTTCCCCATTCACTGATGCTTTCTCCCTCTGGAATTTTCTTTGTATTACTTCCATTTAATTTCTACTTAGTGTATACATATTGTATCTTTTCCTCCTGGCTCAGAATGAATGTTAAATAGTAACTGCTTCTCTTTTGACTGAGGGTCTTCTCCCAGTTTGATTTTTTTTCTTTTTAATTAAAGGGTCTGTCCCTTGACTCACTTCTTAAAGAGGCCTATTCACTGAATGGGTGTTACCTTACTTGAAGTAAGAACCTGAAAAGACCTTAACCTAATAGGACCAGGGTCTCCCACTGCATCCTGAACTATCTCCAATCATCCTGATATGTATCTGGCCACTGGACCCAGATGGCTCTGGAGGAGAAAGTGAGGCTGCCCAGCCTTCCCTCACTCAACTCAAAGTCAACTACAAGTCACCGTCATCATTTCCCTGATGTCATTGTCCTTCTTTGAGAACAAAGGACAAACACAACAACAAGAGTGACAATTGTATCTTCCCAGTAGAATGTAAGCTCTTGAGGCCAGGCTCTTTTTTATTTTTGTCTTTTTTGTCCTCAGGATTTACATATAGTGCATGTTCAACAAATGTTGATAAATCCAATTATTGAATTATATAAGTTGATGAAAAACAGGATGTGATTTATATACACCTGATTAAACATGACTTCTCAGAAATACATCTATTTATTCATGCAGAAATATTTATTTCCATACCTTAATCTCAACTGCACAGAGACCAAACCAAGGGGAGCCAAAGAGAAAATGAAGATCTCATGTCTAGTACAGGACTCTTACCCCTCAGTGGTACAAGTCCAAAGACTACTTACTGAAATACCAACAGGATCTCAACTTACTAAAACTACACCTTAAGGACCTCTGGTCATTGCTATCCACCCTGGAAATGACTTTCCTATGTATATTGTGGCGTTCAATTAGAATGTGAGCTCTTGGAGAGCAGAGATCTTCTTAGCTTTCTATTTGTATTCCCAGTGATTTTAGCATTTTTGTTGTTGTTGTTGAGTTGTTTCAGTCATGTCCAACTCTTCATGACTCCATTTGGGGTATTCTTGGCAGAGATACTAGAATGGTTTGCCACTTCCTTCTCCAGCTCATTTTACAGATGAGTGAACTGAAACAGACAGGGTTAAGTGACTTACATTTAGCAAACATTGAACAAATGCTTTTCCATTCCAGTAGGCATCTACTCTCAATGACCTCACAGTCTTTTGGAGAGAAGTGGAAAAGGGAAGGAGGAAGGGGCTAAGCATTTATATGGTACCTATTATGTGCCAGGCACTATCTTTTATAATTTTCTCTTTCTCTCCCTCCCTCCCTCCTTACCCCACCCCCCCTTCTCTCTTTCTCTCTCTCCTCTTTCTTTCTTCCTCTCTCTCCATTTACACATACATATGTATTGTTCTATTGTCTACTACAGCAAAAGATGCATGTAAATAATTACATGCATGTAAATAATTACATGAGATTGAATGTGATAAGTGCCAAGGGAGGGATATCACTAAGTGACTATGGTAGGATAGTGAGTAGAAAGATCACTTTTAACTAAGGGGAACAAGGAAAGTTTTTAAAAGAAGGTGGCATATGAACTAGGCTGTGAAAGACTGGTAGAATTTCAAGAGACAAAGCTGATGGAAAAGAATAATAACAATGATTCACATGAATATAATACATAAAGGATTGCAGGATGCTGTCTTCACAACAACCCTGTGAAGTAGCTGAACAGTTGGACAAATGTTATCATACTCAACTCACAGAAGAAAAAATAAAACAACTAAGAGTTGGAGAGGTCAGGAGACAACATTGCTAGTACAATGTCAGAGCCAAGACTTGACCCGTCTCTGGACTCTAAATTTTTCCTCCTGAAGCAGCAGCAGGAGCAGCAGCAAGAGTATAAACAATGGCATGGAGGAAAGAAAATGCAGGATAGAAGCTAGTTTATTGCAGCAAAAGTATGTGAGAAAGTGATTAACTGAGGATAAAACTAGAATGATTGTTTGGGTCCATTCATTATTCATTCAACAAGCATTTATCAACCAATTATTATTAACTATAAACCAAGCACTGTGCTAGGTACTGGGATACAAAGAGTTCTTTCTTTCAAGGTGTTTGCATTCTATTGGGGGAAGAAACAACATACAGACAGAATTGCAAAATATATACAAAATGAGGGGAAAGGAACTAAGTACATGACAGGATAGGCATTTTGTAGGGAACACTTGAGCCAACCTTTGCAGACAGTCAGGAATTCTTTGAGATGGAGGTCGTCCATTTTGAGCACAGGGGATACCCTGTGAAGACACTAAGGGAGGAGATTGGAATCTTAGCTTGTAAGAGGACCACCAACAAGAAGACTCAGTGTTTAGATACTTAGAATGTATGAAGAAGAGTAATGTTTAGTAAGTCTAGAAAGGAAGGCTGGAGCCAGAGTGGGAAGGGCTTTAAATGCCAAACTGATAAATTTATATGTTCTTCTATAACCTGCAATCTCTGTATTTCCCACTCCCTTACTTTTCCTAAAACTAGTATTCCTTCACACATAATCCCTCCACCCCTCAATAGTTTCTTTTCATTGACCTTGCTCTGACTTCACTTTGCATTTTTCTCAACCTCAATCTATAATGAGCCAGTCTAACTCCATACTGTCCTCTTTCTACCCTCAAATTCCTTTCCCCCTTGTCCAATCACCATTTATCCCTTGCCAAACCCCAATGCTAGTTTTCTCCTTCCATCCATTTCTGTTCTTCCTCACGTGCTCATGCCTTTAACTCCATTCTGCAGCACATGAGGAAGAACAAAAATAGATGGCAGGAGGAAACTAGGATTAGGGTTTGGCAAAGGAAAGACTTGTACAAAATGATGAAGAGTGAAATGAACAGAACCAAGAGAACGTTGTATATAGTGGTAGCAATGTTGTTTTAAGAGTGGCTTTGGGCAAATAAGTTATTTTGACTATTAAAAATACCCAAATTGGGGGCGGAGCCAAGATGGCGGAGTAGAAACTGCTCTTCCAAGCCTCTCTGCCCCCAGATTCTCCACAAACTATGTAAAAATGGACTCTGAAAAACTTCTGGAGCCCTAGCACCCACAGAACGGCACAGAGAAGCTAACCTCCCGCTGAGGACAGCCCAGCACCCTGCAGGAAGGACCAGCGCAGCAGTCTGGGAGCCGGCAGCGCGGCAGCGCGGCAGCGCGCAGAGCGCAGAGCGCAGGAGCCAAGCCGAGCCGAGCCCAGGTCCACGTGAGCCGAGGTTTTAGCCCCAGGGCGGCAGGGCCAGCAGCCAGCTGGAGGAACCCCAGAACACCAAGAACTGTGGAGACTCCAGAATTATCAACATAGACTTGCCTAGGACAAAGTAAGAGGTTAGTGTCCTATGGACTTTGGGACCTGTATTTGGGGAATGCTTCAGCTCCCTCCCCTGGGGGCTAGAAGCCACTGAGGAGACACTCCATTTTGTAGTTTTCATAGGCATTTCTGGCTCCCAGCCTACAAATCGTGGGGAGATTCAGCGATCAGTCCTGGGGGGTAATCGCTCTTGCTTTAACCTCCTTGGGTCTGGATTGTGATCTAGGGTGGAAGTTGTGGGTGGGTTTACAGCTTGCCAGAAACGGAAGTTGCCCCCCACACGTTCGGGACGAAAATTCCTCTATCTGGCCTTAAAGCCATAGGGTGGCAACAAGCCCAAAAGTCAAGTAATTAAGCGGCAACATGCCAAGGCAAAGGAAACAGAAAAATGCAACCCTAGACTCCTATTTTGGGGGCATAGAGCGGAAAAAGGACTGTGAGGTCAGAAGTCCTGCTCCAAAAGCCCCAGGGGAAAACATGAGTGGGTTGCAGGCCATAGAGGACCTTAAGAAGGACTTTAAAAATCAAATAAGAAGTGGAGGAAAAATTGGAAAGAGAAATGAGAAGGATGCAGGAAAAGTATGAAATGAGGGTCAACAGCCTGACTGAGGAAAACAACACCTTAAAAAATAGACTAACTCAAATGGCAAAGGAGGCCCAAAAGGGCAATGAGGAGAAGAATGCCTTAAGAAGTCAAATTTGCCAGATGGAAAAAGAATCTCAAAAGTTCACTGAGGAGATTCATTCCTTCAGAGTTAGACTGGAGCAAATGGAAGCTAATGACTTTATGAGAATCAAGATGCTGTTAAGCAGATCCAAACAAATGAAAGAATAGAAGGCAATGTGAAATATCTCATGGGAAAAACCACTGACCTGGAAAATAGATCCAGGAGAGACAATTTAAAAATTATTGGACTACCTGAAAGCCATGATCAAAGAAAGAACCTAGAAATCACCCTTCAAGAATTCTCAAGGAAAACTGCCCTGATGTTTTAGATCCAGAGGGCAAAATAGAGGTTGAAAGAATCACAGATCACCTCCTGAAAAAGATCCCAAAAAGAAAACTCCCAGGAATATTATAGCCAGGTTCCAGAATTCCCAGATCAAGGAGAAAATACTCCAAGCAGCCAGGAAGAAACAATTTCAATATTGTGGAAACACAATCAGAATAGCCCAGGACCTGGCAGCTTCTACACTGAGGGATCGAAGGGCATGGAATATGATATTCCAGAGGGCAAAAGAACTGGGAATGAACCCAAGGGTCACCTACCCAGCAAAAACTGAGTATTTTGTTTCAGGGGAAAATATGGTCATTCAGTGGAATAGAGGACTTTCAAGCATTCTTGAGGAAAAAACCAGAGCTGAATAGAAAATTTGACATCCAGACTCAAGAAGTAAGAGATGCCTGAGAAGGTAATCAGGGAAAAGAAATCAAAAGGAAATTATCAAAGTTGAACTATTTACATTCCTAGATGGAAAAGCAATAACTGGGACTGATGATATCTTTCTCACTATGAAAATAATGGAAGAAGGGTTTGTGATCATATGAATACATATGTGAATATGTGTGTATATGGTTACAGTTATATATGGATAGAGGGCATAGGTCGAATTTGTTGGGAAGGGAGAATACTTAAAGGATGATATTATGAGGTGAGAGAGGAAAGTGGCAAGAGGAGATGGGGAGAGACAGGGTAGGGTAAACTATCCCAAGTAGAAGAAGCAAGGGGAAGTGGTTGCAATGGAGGGGGAGAACAGGAAGGCTAAAAAGGCAAAACCACATTCACATTGAATTTGGTTCAGGGAGAAAATGACATACATACTAAATGGGATATCTCAACCTGCAGCAGGATAGGGGAAGGGGGATGAGAGGAGGGATGATGGATGGGAGGGCATCCTTGGGGTGAGGGGAGGTTGGAAGTACCCACTATAGAAGAGGGACAGGATCATGTAGGGAATGGACCAGGTGGGGAGTGGGATGAGTGGGAGGGAATTATAAGCAGCCTTGTACAATATATCTACTATGATAATGTTTTGCATAGCCAGACATGTACAACATGTACTGAATTACTTATCTCACAAGAGGGAATGGGTGACAAGGGAGGAAGGAAATGGATCTGAAATTCAAGGTCTTAACATTAAATGTTTCAAATATATATATAAATACTAATATTAATACTCTTTTGCTTGTAATAGGGAGATAAGATGTGCAGGCATTGGGACACAAAGATTCACCTTCCTCTAATAGAAAAGTCGATGGGGGTATGGGAGAAGGTATGGGAGAGAGCAGATTGGAGGAAGCGATATCTTGTGGGACTGCTATTCTGGGAGGTTGGGTAGGGGAATAATGGGGGGGAAATGATTGCAACTCAAAATCTGGCGGAAATGAATGATGTAAAAGAGAAGTTAATAAAGCATTTGTTTAAAAAAAAAATACCCAAATTAACTATGAAGGACACATAAAGAAAGACATCCAGAGAAAAAACTGATAAATAAAAGTATATATAGAATAATTATACATATATACTTGTGTATAATATATAATATATACAATATATTTATGTATTACACACAATATTATAATATACTATATATAACATATATAATATAACAAGTATATTCATATATACTTATTTCTGTCTAATGGTAGGGTGCAATAGAAGAAGGAAAAAAGAATTTTACATGATAATTTTATTATTATACTTAAAAAGAATAGCAACTTGCACATAAAAGGTTTATAGCTTCATGTGCAATCATATATTTTATTATACTATGTTAATGGACATGCTTTTTTTCCCCACAAATTAAAAATAAAATAAATTTTTTAAAAAATCGAGTTTAAGGAAGTCAGATAACCAAGGTGATTGGGAACATTAATCTCAACTGGGCTTTCAATGAAACACTTGATCTTATATTTTCTTAATTGATTACTTTTTATTATCCACAAAAAATATTCTTTACTTTCCTCTCTCTCTTCAAGCTTCTTCCTGCATCTTTCTCCCTCTACCATTTTAGCTGAGGATTTTGCCACTTACTTTATTGAGAAAAATGATGTCATTCCTCATTATTCCATCTTCTCCACTTCTCTATTTCAAAGTCCCTTCCCACCATTCTCCATTCTCTCCCTCATCTCTGATAATGAAGTGACCCTTTTCTTTAACAAGACCAAAAGCTCTACTTATGCCTTTGATCCTATTCCCGCCCATCTTCTTCAGTAGAATACTGCCTCAACTATCCCTTCCCTGTCAATCTTTCCCTCTCAATTGCTATTTTTCTTACAATCTTCCAAATCTTTTCCACCTTTAAAAAAATAACCCTTCATGTGATCTTATCTTCCCTTCATGCTATCCAATATCACTTCCACACTTTTTTTCTGCCAAATTCCTAGAAAAAGTTGCTTTAACTCACTTCTTTTACTTCTTTTCTCACTCACTCATCAACCCTTTACAAAATAGCAGTTACCTAGGCCCCAAACCTCAGTGAAATTTTAGCTTCTTACTTGTACTTACCCCACACATCCAATCTGTTGCCAAGTCTTGTCATTTTTAACTTCTACATTTCTGGCATCCCGTCCCATTCCTTCTCTTTTCTTTTTTTTAATCTTTAATTTTTTGCTTTTTGGAGGGGAGAGGGCAGGGCAATTGGGGTTAAGTGACTTGCCCAAGGTCACATGGTTAGTAAGTGTTTTAGTGTCTGAGGCTGGATTTGAACTCAGGTCCTCCTGACTCCACGGCCGGTGCTCTATTCACTACACCACCTAGCTGCCCCCCTTCTCTTTTCTTACACAGTCACCAACTTAGATCAGAACCTCATCACCTTTCACATGAACTGCTTCCAGTAGCCTCCTAGTTGGTTTCCCACCTCAAATCTCTCTCTCCTCTAATCCATTCTTCATATAGCAATGTCCATATGCAATTCATATGGATAAGTGATTGTCCTCAAGTGCGGATTGGACCATATCATTCCACTACTCAATAAACTCAAGTGGCCCCATATTGCTTCTAGGATAAAGTACAAACTATGCTGTTTGGCTTTTAAAGCCCTTCACAACCTGGCCACCATATCTATTTCTAGATTCATTATATACTACTTGGATTCCTGCTCTCTACAGTTCAGATCAGCTGATCTTTCTGTTCCTCACATGTGGCACTCCATCCCTTATAGCTGTACTTTGCACTTGTCCCCCACCTGGAATGTACTCCCTTCTCATCTCTGCCTCTCAGAATCTTTCTCTTCCTTCAATGTACAACTCAAGTCACACCCTCTACAGGAAGCTTTTTTCCAATGCTACCAACTGTTAGTGCCCTCCCTCCTCCCTTGTATTTATGTGATTATTTTGTGTACATAGTCTGTATATACTTCTGTATGCACACGTTACTTCCTCCCAATAGAATTTAAGCTTTTCTAAAGCAGGGACTGTTTAATTTTTGTTTTTGTATTCCCTAGCACAGAGTTTAGTATATAATAAGCACTTAATAAATTCTTGTTGATTGAGAATTTATCCTACAGGCAGGAGGCTACAATTGGAGTTTTTGTACAAGATAAGCTGACATGATCAGCCCTATACTTTAGGAATATCAACTTGACAGTTTATGGAAAGTGAATTGGAAAGGAGAAAGACTGTATTCAAGGATACTGATTTGGAAGCTATTGCTATTGTCCAAGGAAGAGGTAGTGAGGACCTGAAAACATGGATGGTGGTCATTTATGAAAGGAGAAAAAGGAACAGATGGCAAAGATAATGGAAGATTTGAAAAGTAGGCTTTGGAGTTTGGATCTTCTTTTGATAGGTACTGTCAAGTCACTGAAGAGGGTGTGGGATAAAAAAACCAATTCCATGCATCTGGAAAATATACACGTAGGATAGATGGTAGGTAG
Organism: Gymnobelideus leadbeateri; assembly: GCA_011680675.1. NCBI lineage: Eukaryota > Metazoa > Chordata > Mammalia > Diprotodontia > Petauridae > Gymnobelideus > Gymnobelideus leadbeateri. The sequence continues at coordinate 142,543 of WOXC01011970.1, forward strand.
GAGAGAGAGAAAAGGAGGAGTGATTTAGGAGAATATTGTAAAGTTACAAAAGTTTATGGTTATAATAGGGAACCTAGAGGCATGAAGACAAATCACAATTTACATATTCAAAGGCAATCAACATCATTCTGTGAATTTAGTTGTAGGATCAAGCTTCTCCTGATATGATGGAGCTGACCCTGTGCATGTGACCATAATGAACCTGTACTTGAAAAAAGTGTGCCCAGTGTCTAGAAGAAGATTGATGCAGAGAAAACAATTAGTAATATTCGGTGAAGTTCAGATAAGAGATTTCTGAGAAGAGAACCCTTGCCTAACTACCCAAATGATGATGAAGTGGGTTTTGATAATAATCTGGTATCAGAAGAGAAGTCAGAAATAATGGGATGAAAAAGAAGTTGTGGTTGATCAAGGACCAATAACATGAAAATCTTTAATGATTTATTATGCTAGTCGGGTCTAGCAGAGCCTGACCCTTTGCCAAAAAGTGAAATTGTTTTCTTCTCAGATGACATTACCTGCTTGAAACTCAGGAAATCAATATGACCCCAGATTTAGAGGCAGAAAGGACCTTAGAAGACCATTGAGTCCAATTCTCACTTTACAGACTTGTGAACAGTTTAATGACTTTTCTTGCAAACTTCTAAATTGTTTTCCAAAAGAGTTGAACAATTCAGAGCTTCACTATAATTATATTGGTGTGCCTATCTTCCCACAGACCATCTAACATTGATTATTTCAACATCTTATTATCTTTTTTCTAAAAATTATTTTAAATGAGTCTAAGTATTACTTGCATTTAGAAAATATTCAATAAATATTTGTTGAATTGAATCGCACCACTAACCTCCCCCAAACATTTAGTTTTGAAGGATATGTAAATTATTTACCATGTAAATCTTTAGAAGGCAGGAATTAGGGTATGTATGTTCTCTCTAGTTCTTACAGTGGGTACACAATGTATGTTTAGTAACATTTTGTGTGAAAATGACCAGGAAGTAGCCTGGAGGCCTCATTCCTGGGAAGATGACACAAAACTCCCCCATCAGAGCTGGGATATGTAGGGGGTAGAATCCAAACCGGCATCTGATGAAGGTTAGGGGTAAAGATGATTAATGTTGACCAGAGTGTATGCACCATAGTCAGGAGATCGATGGGAAGTGCACCAGGACTCAGGTTTCTTGATGCCTGTTCAGGGCTCATTTCTTCCTCTTGACTTAGGTTTAGAAAAAAGACATCTACTTATAAGCAATGAGAAGCATTTGCTTTTTCTGATTCTCTCATAAAAAAGATGCTTGTGAGATCTGGATTCTCCCTTTCACTCCTTGTTTTTCATCTTCTCCAGCTGCTACCATCTCCTTCCCTTTATCCTCTGCAGTCCAGACCACATAGAATGTTTTGGTGCATGACTAAGTTTGACTATAGTGGGAAGGAATCTGGGGCTATAACTATATGCACTTGAAGAATATCACCAGGGGCGGCTAGGTGGCACAGTGAATAGAGCACCAGCCCTGGAATCAGGAGGACCTGAGTTCAAATACAGCCTCAGACACTTAACACAAAAAACTAGCCGTGTGACCTTGGGCAAGTCACTTAACCCCAATTGCCCTCCAAAAAGCAATAAAATAAAATAAATTGAATAAAGCTATGAGCCTAATTAAAAAAAAAAAAGGAATATCACCAGTATAGGTTCATGTTGCTCAGCCACGATGAACCAGCTTCACAAATACTCAAACCTTTTAACATTAATGTGTTTAATATCTCTGGCTACAAATGACTAAACAAACTCTCCCAGGAGCCACGTGACTTAAAGAGGGAAGATGAATAGGCTGAAGGTTTCTGAGATGATAAGGGTCTGGTCTAAGAATCTGAGACCAGAAGGAAAAGTTAAGTGAGAGAGACTTAAAAGAAGGAAATAACAGGACTTGATCTATGATGAGCTATTGGGGATGGAGAGGCAAGAGTGAAAAAATAGAAGTTTCCATCTGGAAGCATGACAGAAAGAACAATGACAGGGACAGAAATAGATTTTTAGAGTAGAGGAGGAACTTTGGGTGGTGACAGGGGAGATGGTGAATTCAGTTTGTGATGTTCTGAATTTAAGGAGACTAATCTTATTGCCTCTTCCCAGGTAGTTCACATTTATTACTAGAATAATGCTTTAAGTTATGGGCTTAATTAGTCTAATTTAAGACCAATTTTCATCAGCAGCTGCTACTCCTGTAAATGTGACTAAATTGAATGAGCCCTCTGACTCCTTGCTACCCGTAGACAAGATTAAAAAGGCTCCTCATATGGGTCTTCTCTCTCCAGTATAACAAAGAATGAGATACATTGGGGCAGCTAGGTGGTGTAGTGAATAGAGCACCAGCCCTGAATTCAGGAGGACCCGAGTTCAAAACCAGCCTCAGACACTTAACACTTACTAGCCATGTGACCTTGGGCAAATCCGCTTAACCCCAATTGCCCTCCAAAAAAGCACACACAAAAAAGAATAAGATACATTTCTATTGGTCCATCCCACGAAGTGTTGCCTGAGTAAACATTTGCAGATCAACATAAAAAGTCAAATTAGGGTTGATAAAAGGATACTGTGTGTTAACCTCACTAGACCTCAATTCCTTCATCTATAAAGTAAGAAGCGTTAGGCTGGATTAACTCTGAGGGCCCCTTAATCTCTAGATCAATGAATATACATCTCTCTCTCTCCACTCTTTCCTCTCTCTCTCTCTCTCTCTCTCTCTTTGTCTCTGTCTCTCTCCAGATAGTTGTAGATAGAAATCTTATTAGACCATTTTTAAGCTTACTGAGATCTATAACCATATATCAATATCTATACACACAATATCTATTTATATTTTTCTAAATATATAGTGTTGGTTTATATAGTATCAACCCTACTGCTTCCATATATATGGGAGAATATATATATATATATATATATATATATATATATATATATATACATATATATATAAAACCATTGGCATGACCATAGCTGGGACAGTTGTTCACTTTCAGAATATGAACCTTAGAAGTATAAACCAATCTTACAATGGGCACCTCACTATATATAGTGGCAAGTAAATATATGAATGGGAGCAGCTACATGGCACAGTGGCTAGAATGCCAGGCCTAGAGTCAGGAACATATCTGGTCTCAAACACTTTCTAGTTCTGTGACTTTGGGCAAGTCACTTTGTTTGCCTCTGTTTCCTCTTTTGTAAAATGAGGTGGAGAAAAACAGGGCAAACCACTTTAGTATCTTTGTCAAAAAGAAACCCCAAATGGAGTCACGAAGAGTCAGACTCACCTGAAACAAATGAACAACAACAAAATATACAAATGGGAATGCCTAATAGGAAGTTTGAAACAGGTCATTAAAATATAGGTAAGAGGTCCAGACTTGAATTGTAGATTAAGAGTCCAAAGACATGTGGAAGATAGCTGATAAAGGAAAAAGAATATTGGATTTGGAGCCAGAAAACTTGAATTCAAATCCTAGGTATTCCTCGTGTGGCCTTGGGCAAGTTACTTAGTGTCTATGGGCTCTAGTTTCCTTATTATAAAATAAGAGTCTCTCAAGTCCCATATAAATTATGTCTATAGTTCCCTGATCCTTATGTTGAAGTCATTAGAACAAACGACCTTCTTGAGGAAGGCAAGTATATCCCTCTGAAATGTCTTAGTGTAGTTTTAAACTTAAGAGTGTGCTAACGCTTTTGGGAAATGCTGTATATTAGACAAATTTAAAGGCTTATAGAACCCTGTGGAGTAACTACAGGTAGGAACAGAAATAAGAAGACTAATCAGCAAAAGTGACAAAAAAATATTGATTTGCTAGCAAGAAAGCAAAGAAAATATAGTGTCATGGAAGCCAAGGGAGGAAAGAGTATTTTAAGGAGTAGGAGGTCACCAGTTTGAATACCAGAGAGGTCAAAATAAAGATTAAGAAACACTTATGGGTGTTCCCAAATAACACTTTTCATGTAGTGCTGGGAGCAGAAGCCTCATGGCAAGGAGGAAAGGGAGTGAATAAATAGGACATGGACATGTACCATAACTTTGAGAAGTCTTGACAGTAAAAGGAATAAGGGGAATTAAACAGTAGATGTGGAGATGAGAAGCACCAGATGAAGGTGTCCAGTAGAATCATTTTTGATTCTGTTATAGAAATCAGTGGAAAAAAATGAAGTCACTTTACAAAAATTTAAGATACAGCTAGGTTTTAGCAATTTTTTAATTGAAGGAAAATGGTATTTGAAATATTGCTTCTCAGAACCAAGAAAACAATATATACAATGACAATAAGAATGGAAAGGGAAAGAACACCCTCTTGTCCCCGACAAAGTCCAGTATAAGGTGTAATTGTAGTGAGTAAGTTTGCACCTGAAGAAAAAAAAATGAAAAATTGCCCCTATCTCCCTTCTTTGAAGGTAGGGAATTATGGACCTACAACAATTTATATACTTCACAGTCACTTGATCTAAGATGAATTTTGCTGAATTACTGGTTTTTTTCTCACTTGATTCTTTGTTTAGGAGAAGATTTTGGGGATAGAAGTGACATATGAAAATGAAGGTGCTAAAAATAAGATATATTAATAGGAATTTAAACAAACAAGAAAAAACAAAAGAAATATGGTTTCAAACTTGTTGGATAATTGTCAACAGACACTAGTTCCATTCCAGGATGGGGGCATCATAGCTCACTCCTCCCCATCTCTGCAGCAGTCAAGAAAGTGGGCTACAAGGGAACCAATGTGATGAGATTGCCTTTCTATTTTCAGCAGGGCAGAGACCTGTAGGCTCAAAACTAACTTGTCCCTTGCCTCCATTGATCCCCACATCTGATACAGAGTTTGATGTTGCCTCTGACTTTCAGCAGGTGCTGAGGGGAAGACTGTAAATGAGGAAGTCTAGAAAAGAGTCATTACATGTAACTGGACTAGAGCATAAATTGTAGATGGGACTTGAAAAAACAGGCGTTCTGAGGTCTTATTCTTCCTCTGCAGTAGAAAAGTAGAAGGTAACACTCTTTTTAGTCTTTGTTTAGCCTTTAACTGGTAGCTTCATAAAAGCTACCTGGCTAGGCCTCAGAGAAGTATCCATAGGAAATTCCATTTGACCTTTTTTACAGAAGTACTTGGGCGTTATATCTTTAGGGTTACTGTTAAATTATGCTACCTATTTTTTGAGTCATTTTAAATGAATTTATATTTCTGTTCCTGAGCTCAGAATTTTCCCTGAAGGTCCATATTCTTGTTGGTCCTAAAATAGCTCTCACTTTCTAGAGCAAAAGTGTGTTGATTATGTAGGGTTTTATCCACAAAGTGCCCTATTGTGCATTGCCTTTCTCCAGGCCTAATTAAAGAGAATATTGAACTTTGAAAATTTTGGTAGAAATGTGGACAGAATGGGAACTATTCTTTTTTGCCTCCCCCTTTTTTTAATCCCCAAGTTCATAGGAAAGCATCTGGCACATAGTAGGAGCTTAAAAATATTTGTTGACATGTTGACTTGATTTGTAACATTTATAAGGCAAGAAGGCAGGTACAGAGTTTTAAAGAATAGACTGTATCACACTGACAAGACAACTCACTCCTGATTGTCCAGTCTGGATTAACTTTGCATTTTCTTTAACTTTTTCTGTGCCTATAGGACAAAAAAAAAATTAACCTACTGAGATAAAAGTGGAGCTTCTATACCTCTCAATCTACATGACTTTTCTGTTTTTTAAAGCTAATTATTTTTAGTTTTCAACATTCACTTCCATAAGTTTTAAACTTTCAACCCCTCTTTACCCCCCTCCCCAAGAAGGCATGCAATCTGATGTAGAGTCTACATATACATTCCCATTAAACATATTCTCACATTAGTCATATTATTTAGAAGAATTATAATGAATGGGAGAAACCATGAAAAAGAAAAAAAGAAAAGAAAACCAGAAAAAAAAACCCAAAAAAGAAAATATTCTGCTTTACTCTGCATTCAGACTCCATAGTTCTTTCTCCGGATGAAGATGGCATTTTCTATCCTGAGTCCTTTGGAATTGTTTTAGGTCCTTGCATTGCCAAGAAGGGCTAAGTCTATCAGATTCAGTCCTTGCATACTATGGCTATTACTGTGTACAATGTTCTCCTGGTTCTGCTTATTTCACTTAGCATGAGTTCATATAAGTGTTTCCAGGTTTTCCTGAAGTCCGCCTGTTCATCATTTCTTATAGCACAATAGTATTCCATTATATTCATATACCACAACTTGTTTCAGCCATTCCCCAATAGATGGGTATCCCCTCAATTTCCAGTTCTTGGCCACCACAAAAAGAGCTGCTATAAATATTTTTGTACATGTGGATCTTTTCCCCATTTTTATGATTTCTTTGAGATACAACCCTAGAAGTGGTATTGCTAGATATGGATGGGTATGCACCTTTTTATTACCCCTTTGGGCATAGTTCCAAATTGCTTTCTAGAATGGTTGGATCAGCTCAGAGTTCCACCAACAATGAATTAGTGTTCCAACTTTCCTACATCTTCTCCAATATTTATAATTTTCCTGTTTTGTGATGTTAGCCAATCTGATAGGTGTGATGTGATACCTCAGAGTTGTTTTGATTTGCATCTTTCTAATCCATAGTGATTTAGAGCATTTTTTCATATGACATTTTTTTCATATAACCTTACTTTCTTCCTCTGAAAACTGACTGTTCATACTCTTTGACCATTTATCAATTGAGGAATGACTTGCATTCTTGTAAATTTGATACAGTTCTCTATATATTTTAGAAATGAGGCCTTTATTAGAGACAGTAGTTATAAAAATTCTTTCTTAGCTTTCTGCTTCCCTCCTAATCTTGGTTGCATTAGCTTTGTTTGTGCAAAATCTTCTCAATTTAATGTAATCAAAATCATCCATTTTCCATTTCATAATTTTTTCTATCTCTTGTTTGGTCATAAAATTCCCCTATTCTCCATATATCTTATGGATAAACTATTCCTTGCTCCCCTAATTTGTTTATGGTATCAGATTTTATGCCTAGATCATGTACCCATTTGGACTTTATTCAGACATACGGTGTCAGACATTGGTCTATGCTCAGTTTCTGCCATACTATTTTCCAGTTTTCCCAGCAGTTTTTGTCAAATAGTGAGTTATTATTCTAGAAGCTGTGGTCTTTGGGTTTATCAAATAGTAGGTTGCTATAATCATTGACTCATGTATCTTGTATACCTAACCTACTCCACAGATCTACCCCTTTTCTAGCTGTTTTTTAAAAGCAATAAGAAAGCAATCAACAAGTATTTATTAAGTACTTAGTAGGTGCCAGGCTAGGCAATAACAGCATCTAAGGTTCAGTAATGAGAGGAAACAACACAGTAACAAGAGGAAACATGCCAACTCTTCAAGCTAATACAATTCAGTTTTCTGCGCTTATAAATGAGTGCGCAAAGGAGTTGTGAGCTAGAAAACAGCTTTCTGTAATAAAGTTGAACCATTTGAAAGGGTCTGAAGATTCATAACTGAGGGTGTTTAGACGACCAGATGGACTGACTAATGATATTCTAAAAGGTTCATACTGGGGCACAGTGGATTTCTAGTCTTCTGTTCTGGGATAGCAAGTTTTTTAACTATGACAGCTGCTAACACCAGGCAATTTCTATGCCTTGCTCACCTTCCCAAAGTTGTTTGTGCATGCAAAGGCAAAGGTTGGTGTCTGCTTCCATTCTGTTATAACCAAAGTTCTAAGGATAAAAAAAGACCAATGCAAAGCTTTATTGATCCATTTAAAGGTCAGCAACAGAATCATAGGCCACTGTGTTTCTTTTGAATTAGGAAAGAGACTACAGCAAAGTTGCAGAACCTTTTTGTAATCTAAGACCATGGCCTCATAGTTAGAAAAAAATTAATTAAAGTGCCTGCCCAGAAAAAAAAATAATGCATTGCTTTCTTCTTCTTCTTCTTCTTCTTCTTTTTTTTTGAGGAAAAATATAAAAGTGTTGGGATCATCTACTTTTAAAATTAAGTACAAAATATATACATCTTTTTTTCTGTTATTATGAACGTATTTAAAAATATACCTGGCAAGTCACAACTTTCAGGGACTCCATCTGTCAAATTAAAGAAAGTAGACTGAATGACTTTTAAAACCCCTTCCAACTCCAAAATCTTATGATTGTCGGTTATTCTTTGATGCCAAAGAATAGTCTTAAGAGAGAAAGGGGGAGAGAAAGAGAGGGGGGGAAAGAAGAGTGAAATAAATAAGAAAGAGGGTATGAAAGGGAAGGAAAAATGGAAGAGAAAGGAGATAGAGGAGGGGAGACTTGAGAAAGTCAACAAGTATTCATTCCTTTTAGCTCTTTGAGTGTCTACTAGTTTTCAGAGAAGGGCTAAGACTGAGGGAAGAGAGGGAGGAAAAGCTAAGGGGTTATGTGTTTATTATGTGCCAGGTTTTGTGCTACAAATATTATCTCATTTGAGACTAAGACTGAGAGATAGAGAGAAAGAGAGACAGAAAGGGCAAGGCTCAGGAGGTGTGAGGTAAGTGAATTAGAGATAAACTGCTCCTGTCACAACCTGCTATTCACCCCGCTGTGGGCGTCACAATAAATTATTTCCTCATATCATTGTCTGTCAAATTCTGATTAGCTCTCCAGCACTTTAAACAGTCCTTCCAGCAATGTGAAATAGCTTGTCTACCTTTTCAAACTCAAAAAGTTGATTTTTAGAAAGAAAACCTTATTTTCCCATGGAATTCTGAAGGTGTTTGTCATCTATGAAGAAATTTTAAGAAACTTAGTTTAGTCCATTATAAGGATCAGTATGTCTGAATTGCATTTGCTATTTGGAAACTTGCCTTATCTTTATTCTTCCAGAAATTAGGGTTTACTCATTCTAAAGTGCCTGAAGGTACATTAGGAACTAGCATTTTTAAAATTAATTGTACTAACATTTTTTCTGCAAGTAATGTTCTTGGTTTTTTTTCCCTCCTTTTTCCTGAAGGAACAAAGGAAGGAAGGAAGGAAGGAGCAATAAAGGACCTATTAAGCACTTATGATGTGCCAGGCACTGTGTTAAACACTGAGGATATTAATACAGCGCCCCCCCCCCCCCAAACAAACAAACAAACAAACAAAACAATCCAACATCAAAGAATTTACATTGTAATGTGGGGAAAAACACATAAAAGGGATCTGAAAAGACACCTGGGGATGAAGACAGTTCAGGTTCCTTCCCTTCATGGAATGGAAACTCCATGGGGAATTCATCAGTGGAATACCTTGGGGAGAGATTTCCATAGTCAATAGACTTTAGTGGTAGCAGACTGTTCTAGAATGAGGAGACTTCTGGCATGTAAGGGAGTGGCGGGGTGAGCCTCCAGGAGAGAGGGTATGCTTTTGAAATCCAGAAATCACAAGAGAGCCAAGAGGAGAATGAAAGACTCTAATTGTGTCCTAGCAATGATAATTTACAGCGATAGCCAGAAGGATTCAGTGAAAGGCTCTTTCACCTGTTACAATGAACACTTCTTTAGTTTCCTTTACTTTGTAGAGCATAACACTTAGACTCAGGAAGACTTGGGTAAAAATTCTGCCTCAGAGAGATGGCTAGGTGGTGTAGTGAACAGAGCAATGGCCCTGGAGTCAGGAGGACTTGAGTTCAAATCTGGCCTCAGCCACTTAATACTTACTAGCTGTGTGACCTTGGACAAGTCACTCAACCCCAATTGCCCTCCAAAAAGCAAAAAAAAAAAATTCTGCCTCAGATACTTATTAACTGTGTGACCCTGAACCAACTCACTTATTGTCTCTGAGGCTCAATTTCTTCATCTACTTTCACAAGATTATTATGAGAAGCAAATGAAAGTATATATGTAAATCACTTTGCAAACTACAAAATGCTACATAAATATATTATTATCTTATTTTCATCTTTCTCGATGAGTACAGATAGACATAATCCTGGAGCTAGTCCCCATTCTACTATTTTTCTGTTCCACAGACTATTGTACAGGTACTGAAATAGCTGGTTTAAAAAGAATAGATGAACAAAATGATGATGCTGTAAGCTCATCCTCTGTAAGCTCATTGAAAGCATCCTCAGAACAACTCCACTAGCAGGCAGGATGCTGGCAGTTAAATGAACATCATTTTAGTCCTACAGAATTTTGATGCTTTGGCCAGATCTCCATACTTTAAAAACATTTCCTTTCACATAACTTGGAGATTATGAGTATTTGAAATGGTAACATCTATTAAAAATGTTGTTTGTAGATTTTTAAGAATCATTTTTTGTGTTCAGGTGACTGTGGGAAATAGAAAAACCCATGATAATAGTTTGGTTCCAGTACAGTTTGCTGATTGAGTCCTCCAGGATATTTGAGGTTGATACAGAATGTCATTTTCTAGTCCACAAAAGAGAACAAACTTCTTGCTAGGTATTCAGCAAGTTCTGATTTTTTCTTTAAATGAAAGCCTACAGACACATAGTACCTGGTTTCTGTATATAATCTATATTAATCAGTAGGTCTGGACTTCTTGAGGATAAACCTACTGTAACTTCTGATGGAAATTACCTCTTCATGAATTGCCATCAGAAACCTCTCCATTTCCACAAAACAATTTGCTTGATTCGGTCATGCATATGTTTTCTTCATCAACATATTGTTAAATAAGTTCATGCAGATGTCATCCATAAAGGGCCTTTCACTTTCAGTCTTTGACCCAAGTCATTTTATAGACTCCATCTAGAGGTAAACTACTTTTGTAGACATTTGACAAAATTAATGCCCTGTACCTGCTATCACTCTTTACCATTTTGGCCCCTGGAAACTCCTGCTCTAAGACTTCACTGTCCATATTGGCACTGCTGCTAGTCATCACTTCATCCAGACTGCACTCAAGTCATGCCTGACTTCACTTGCCAGAGATTTTATCACCAGCTACCTCACCCTACCCAAGAAACCAGATCCTGGAGGGCTTGACATTTTCAGTCTACACTCAGGCCTGCCCTGATGCCTACTTGATGGTTACTTCAGTCACCTGCTACATCTAGGCTTAGCCCTCATCATATGACATTTCATCTTTTCTTCTATCTCCTGCCTTCCACCTTCTTCCACTTCCAGTTCTTGAACTATATTTAGATCAACTTGGTCATTGCTTCTAGAAAGGGTGTGTCAATCTACTCCCCCCAGCTCCAAAACAAATTACTGATCAATATTCCCATATTTGCATTTCCCCCTATTAGAATGAAAACTCCTTCAAGTATGGGAATATTTTTCTATTTATATCCCTAGTACTTAGAAAATATTTGATTAAGTTTTTAATGAATTATTTTTCATCCATTCATTTATTCCCTCATTCATTGGGTTTTTAACCTGTTAATCATGTGCTCTAAGAATGTCTATCAAGTCTACTGTTTCCTATTGATTTAGAAGTGTCCATCTGTTTATAGCCATCTTAAGGTGATGAGCCTATTTTGTTACTATAGTATTTTTGTAGGATCCTTTCCAAATTTATAATCCCAAAGATAGTATATTATGACTGATATTATATAGGTTTTAATTACATTAAAATCTATTCTCATGTAGCTTTGATTTCAGGATGCCGTTGGAGCCAACATGGCGGAGTAGAAACAGCATGTCCAAGGTGCTCTCCCCACAGATCATCTCCAAACCATGTAAAAGGGGACTCTGAACAACTTCTGGAGCCCCAGCACCCACAGAACGACACAGAGAAGCTAACCTCCTGCTGAGGACAGCCCAACAGCCCTGCGGGGATCAGCCAGTGCAGCGCTCTGGGAGCCAACAGCACAGCGCACTGGGAACTGATAGCACAGTGCTCTGGGAGCTGAGCCCAGGCCCGTGTGAGCCGCAGTTTTAGCCCCAGGGTGGCCGGGCCAGCAGCTGGCTGGAGGGACCACAGAACACTAGTAGCTGTAGCAATTCCAGAATTATCAACACAGACATGCCTAGAACAAAGTGAGAGGTTAGTGCCCTATGGACTTCGGGACCAGTATTTGGGGAACTTGTAGGCTTCCTCCCCTGGGGGCTAGAAGCTGCTCAGGAGACCCACCATTTTGCAGTTTCAGTGGCAGCTCCAGCCCCTGGCCTGTGAACTTTAGGGAGATCCAACGATCAGTCTTGGGGGTTAATTGCTCTTGCTTTAACCTGCTTGGATCTGGATTGTGATCTGGGCGGGGGGAGGTCTGGGGTGGGTATCCAACTTGCCAGAACCAGAAGTTAGGAAGACCCCAACATTCTAGACAGAAGCTCCCCTGTCTGGTGGCAGAGTCCTACTGTGGCAAAAAGCCCAAAAGTCAAGTAATTAAGTGGCAACATGCCTAGGCAAAGGAAACAAAATAAACAGAAAAATGCAACTTTAGACTCCTATTTTGGGGGCAAAGAGGATGGAAGCATGGAACAGGAGGAGGACTGGGAGGTCAGAAATCCTGCTCCAAAAACCCCAAAGGAAAATATGAGTGGGTTACAGGCCATAGAGGACCTTTAGAAGGACTTTAAAAATCAAATTAGAGAAATGGAGGAAAAATTGGGAAGAGAAATGAGAAGGATGCAGGAAAAGTATGAAATGAGGGTCAACAGCCTGACTGAGGAAAATAACACCTTGAAAAATAGACTGGCAAAGGAGGCCAAAAAGGGCAATGAGGAGAAGAATGCCTTAAAAAGCTGAATTTGCCATATGGGAAAAGATTCATTCCTTCAGAGTTAGACTGGACCAAATGGAAGCTAATGACTTTATGAGAAATCAAGATGCTGTTAAGCAGATCCAAACAAATGAAAGAATAGAAGACAATGTGAAATATCTCATGGGAAAAACCTCTGACCCAGAAAATAGATCCAGGAGAGATAATTTAAAAATTATTGGACTACCTGAAAACCATGATCAAAGAAAGAACCTAGAAAGCATCCTTCAAGAAATTCTCAAGGAAAACTGCCCAGATGTTTTAGACCCAGAGGGCAAAATAGAGGTTGAAAGAATCCATAGATCACCTCCTAAAAAAGATCCCCAAAAGAAAACTCCCAGGAATATTATAGCCAGGTTCCAGAATTCCCAGATCAAGGAGAAAATATTCCAAGCAGCCATGAAGAAACGATTTCAATATTGTGGAAACACAATCAGAATAGCACAGGACCTGGCAGCTTCTACACTGAGGGACTGAAGGGCATGGAATATGATATTCCAGAGGGCAAAAGAGCTGGGATTGAAGCCAAGGGTCACCTACCCAGCAAAACTGAATATTTTGTTTCAGGGGAAAATATGGTCATTCAGTGGAATAGAGGACTTTCAAGCATTCTTTTTTTTTAATAATTTTTTTTTATATATATTTGAAACATTTAATGTTACGACCTCAAATTTCAGATCCATTTCCTTCCTCCCTTGTCACCCATTCCCTCTTGGGAGATAAGTAATTCAGTATATGTTGTACATGTCTAGCTATGCAAAACATTATCATAGTAGATATATTGTACAAGGCTGCTTATAATTCCCTCCCACTCATCCCACCACCCACCTGGTCCATTCCCTACATGATCCTGTCCCTCTTCTATAGGGGGTACTTCCAACCTCCCCTCACCCCAAGGATGCCCTCCCATCCATCATCGCTCCTCCCATCCCCCTTCCCCCTATCCTGCTGCAGGTTGAGATATCCCATTTAGTTTGTATGTCATTTTCTCCTTGAACCAAATTCAATGTGAATGTGGTTTTGCCTTTTCAGCCTTCCTTATTCTCCCCCTCTTTTGCAACCACTTCCCCTTGCTTCTTCTTCATGGGATAGTTTACACTACCCTGTCTCTCCCCATCTCCTCTTGCCACTTTCCTCTCTCACCTCATAATTTCATCCCTTGAGTATTCTCCCTTCCCAACAAATTCAACTTATGCCCTCTATCCATATATAACTGTAACCATATACACACACATTCACATATGTATTCATATGACCACACCCCCTTCTTCCATTATTTTCATAATGAGAAAGATATCATCAGTGACAGTTATTGCTTTTCCGTATAGGAATGTAAATAGTTCAACTTTGATAAGTTCCTTTTGATTTCTTTTCCCTGATTACCTTCTCAGGCATCTCTTCCTTCTTGTGTCTGGGTGTCAAATTTTCTATTCCATTCTGGTTTTTCCCTCAAGAATGCTTGAAAGTCCTCTATTCCACTGAATGACCACATTTTCCCCTGAAACAAAATACTCAGTTTTGCTGGGTAGGTGACCCTTGGGTTCATTCCCAGTTCTTTTGCCCTCTGGAATATCATATTCCATGCCCTTCGATCCCTCAGTGTAGAAGCTGCCAGGTCCTGGGCTATTCTGATTGTGTTTCCACAATATTGAAATTGTTTCTTCCTGGCTGCTTGTAGTATTTTCTCCTTGATCTGGGGATTCTGGAACCTGGCTATAATATTCCTGGGAGTTTTCTTTTTGGGATCTTTTTCAGGAGGTGATCTGTGGATTCTTTCAACCTCTATTTTGCCCTCTGGATCTAAAACATCAGGGCAGTTTTCCTTGAGAATTTCTTGAAGGGTGATTTCTAGGTTCTTTCTTTGATCATGGCTTTCAGGTAGTCCAATAATTTTTAAATTGTCTCTCCTGGATCTATTTTCCAGGTCAGTGGTTTTTCCCATGACATATTTCACATTGCCTTCTAATCTTTCATTTGTTTGGATCTGCTTAACAGCATCTTGATTTCTCATAAAGTCATTAGCTTCCATTTGCTGCAGTCTAACTCTGAAGGAATGAATCTCCTCAGTGAACTTCTGAGATTCTTTTTCCATCTGGCAAATTCGACTTTTTAAGGCATTCTTCTCCTCATTGCCCTTTTGGGCCTCCTTTGCCATTTGAGTTAGTCTATTTTTTAAGGTGTTGTTTTCCTCAGTCAGGCTGTTGACCCTCATTTCATACTTTTCCTGCATCCTTCTCATTTCTCTTTCCAATTTTTCCTCCACTGCTCTTATTTGATTTTTAAAGTCCTTCTTAAGGTCCTCTATGGCCTGCAACCCGCTCATGTTTTCCCCTGGGGCTTTTGGAGCAGGACTTCTGACCTCACAGTCCTTTTCCCGCTCTATGCCCCCAAAATAGGAGTCTAGGGTTGCATTTTTCTGTTTCCTTTGCCTTGGCATGTTGCCACTTAATTGCTTGACTTTTGGGCTTGTTGCCACACTATGGCTTTAAGGCCAGATAGAGGAATTTTCGTCCCGAACGTGTGGGGGGCAACTTCCGTTTCTGGCAAGCTGTAAACCCACCCACGACTTCCACCCTAGATCACAATCCAGATCCAGGGAGGTTAAAGCAAGAGCCATTACCCCCCAAGACTGATCGCTGGATCTCCCTACAATTAATTGCAGGCTGGGAGCTGGTGCTGCCTCTGAAAACTACCAAATGGAGTGTCTCCTCAGTGGCTTCTAGCCCCCAGGGGAGGGAGCCGACGCATTTCCCCAAATACAGGTCCCAAAGTCCATAGGACACTAACCTCTTACTTTGTCCTAGGCATGTCTATGTTGATAATTCTGGAGTCACCATGGCTGCTGGTGTTCTGGGGTTCCTCCAGCTGGCTGCTGGCCCTTCCGCCCTGGGGCTAAAACCTCGGCTCATGCGGACCTGGGTTCTGCTCGGCTCCGCTTCCTGCGCTCTTCGCTTTGTGTGCTGCCAGCTCCCAGACTGCTGCGCTGGTCCTTCCTGCAGGGCTGCTGGGCTGTCCTCAGCGGGAGGTTTACTTCTCTGTGTCGTTCTGTGGGTGCTGGGGCTCCAGAAGTTTTTCAGAGTCCCCTTTTACATAGTTTGGGGGGAATCTGGGGGCAGAGTGGCTTGGATGAGCTGTTTCTACTCTGCCATCTTGGCTCCGCCCCCTGAGATCATGTTTATAAAGTGTTTTGTACAGTGACTGGTACATAGTGAGTAGTAAATAAATGCTAGTTATCACTATTATCTTTTTGCATCTAATGTCTTGCACAGGTGAGTAAAAAATTGCTTTTTTGTAATTTGAAAAAAGGTATTGGCATGTAAGCTTATTCTTGGTGAGCTCACTAAAAGCATCTTTTAAACAACTCTAGTAGCAGCAAGGATGACAGAGATAACAAGTACTCATCCTATTCCAACACATTTTTGATTAGTTTTGATGGGTCCTTCTATATTTTAAAAGCTTTTTTGTCCAACGTAGGCTGATAAGAGTAGTGGATTAAAATTTTAGACTTAAAGCTGCAAAGACATCAGTTCGGGCTCCATATTTGACATGTAATTATCTATGTGACCCTGGGCAAATCCCTTAACCTCATAATTCTTTAGGTCATTCAGTCTATAAGTTGCAGAGAAGATGCCGCCTCCATTGGTAGTTTCCTTATTCCTACACCAATGAAATCATAGATCTACCCCTATCCCTATATACTTCATTCCACGTAGCTTAGAAATGATGAGTATCTTGTATAGTAACATCTGTTAAAAAAAAACATAGTTCTTAAAACTTCTTGGATTCATGTTATATCTGGATGATTGTGAGCTATGTCTTTTTTTCTTCTGTGATACAACTCTGATTTCAGTATAGTTTGTTAAAGCTCTTATTCTCAAAGGTATTTGAATTCTGCATTTGTAATTGTAAAAGAAATTTCGAGGAGAAATCTTTTTAAGAATTATACAGCTTCCAGATGTGTACTTCTAACTAATAGATTGCATTTTGCTAGGTATGCACTTATTTTTCTTTTCCATGAGGGAAGCTCTGAGATAGAGAGTTGTCCACAGCTGGAGCTCATTCTGAAGAACAGAGAATATGGGGTTGGTATCAATATTAACTTAGAAAGGGAGCAAAGATGTCTTCAGCATGATTAATTGCCTTTACACTCAAATGCATTAATAGAGAATTAACTCTTTAAGCTTAAATCTTATTGGATAGTTTTTCTGAACTCTAGTCCAAGCTTGTCCTATGTTTCCCTCTTGATTCTTGGAGCCAATTGGCACCATATTACCAATCTATTCTCTTGGCCCCTGGACTCATTCTATTTCAAGTCCTTACTTGATTTGCTTGTTCTTGAAATACCCTACCCTTCCATATGATCCACCCTCTGCTTCTGACACCTTATGAACCAAAACTTGACTGACAACAGACTTTGCTATCTTGATGGGAGGGACCTCACAACATGGGCCCTATAAAAACCCAGATATCTCCTTAGAGCTCTCTTGCTCCTGTGAATGGTCCAGCATACTTCCTTTACCAGCTCTTCATAGACATTGCTCCACAGGCTCCTAGGCAACAAAGCTAGGTCTTCCATGCCTCAGTTTCTTCATTTGTAAAAAAAAGATATAGTTTCCTTCCATCTATAAATATGTCATCTTATGTTGCTTTGCTAACTTTGACCTAACAATTAACACCAAGAAAACACAGGTGCTTCAAAAGTGAACACCACACCATGCATATGTGGAACCATCAGTTACAGCAAATGGAGAAGTTTTGAATGCTGTGGATAAGTTCCCTTACCTTGGTCATGTACTTTCCAGGGAGTGCACATTGATAATGAGGTTGATGCATACATTGCCAGAGCTAGCTCAGTGTTTGGGAGGTTCCTAAGGAAAGCATGGGAGAGAAGAGAAGCACTATTGGGAGACTGCCTGCCAAACTGAAGGTCTACAGGGCTATGGTGCTGACTTCATTGTTATATGCCTGTGAAACCTGGACAGTCTACCAGTGCCGTGCCAGGAAACTGAACCCCTTCCATTTGAATTGTCTTAGGAAGAGTCTGACGATCACCTGGCAGGATAAGGTAACAGATACTGAGGTCCCTTCTCAAACTAAACTGTCAAGCATTCAAACTCTTGCTTCAGAGAGCATAACTCTGATGGGCTGGCCATGTTGTTCAAGCACAAAACATATACCTGCCAAAATTTTACGGAGAACTCACACAGGGAAAGTGTTCACATAATGGTCAGAAGTGATGCAGGGACACTCTCAAGGTCTCGATTAAGAACTTTGGGATTAATTGTGTGACATGGGAGACACTGGCACAGGACCGCTCGGTATGGCATGCCTCAATGCTGTGCTCTATGAGCAAAGCAGAATTGAGACAGCTCAAAGGAAACACAGGACGCATAAATTTGGAATATTTACTCCAAATGTTCACACGAACTATTTGTGCCAGACCTGTGTGGTAAAGCATTCCAAGTTCATATTGGTTTGATCAGACATAGTCAGACACATTAAAACTTGACTCCAGCATAAGTGATGTCATTTTGGTCCTTTTTGAGAATGAAAGACAACAACCAACCAACCAACCAACCAACTGCCATATGCAGTACTTGGCTGAGACTGGATGAAATTAATTAAGGGGTTAGATTATGCTTTTGCAGTGTTCTAGATTATATCTTCTTTTCTGTCCAGAGTTGTAATTTCATCATTGTGCAAAATACCCAAAAAGGCAACCCCCTCTAACCAATGCAGTTTGGCAACTGCTATGTAGCTTGTGTTCTTGGAAAACTATATGAGGCATTGTAAGACTAAGTGACCTTTTCAGGGCTACATGACCATCATTTGTCAAAAGTGAGACTTGAATCCAGGTCTCCATGAATCTGAGATCATTTCTCCATGAGGCCTTCTTAACCTGGGCTCCTAGACTTCCAAGGGATCCATGCATAGTTATTAGGAGGTCCATGAATTATTTAAAAAATATTTTTACAGATTTTTTAAAAATGTAACTTTTAAAATATTTATTTTGTTTTATGCATTTAAAATCACTATTCTTAGGATGGGTCCATAAGCTTTATTAGATTTCCAAAGGGATCTATGACACAAAACATGGATTAAGAATCCCCCTTCTCTACTTATCTGGTATAACACACTGTCTCTTAATATTAACAGCTATACTGTATCAATATTACTGCTAATGAAGAAAATCATATTTGCTCATTTCTCAGTGTTTCATTTCATTCTTTCCAAGAATATTAAATGGTACCATCCTATTCCCATTTTCTAGATCATAGATGCTGCAAGTGCAGATTCTTGTTTTCACTTTTTTTGTGTGTCTTCCCACAGTATTTCATACAGTGCTTTGAACATGATAAATGAATGATTGTTGACTGACTGACTAAGGAGAGAACTTTTGAGATTGCTGCAGAGTGAAACTTCATTTCATATCCACCAATTTGTAATTTTTGATCGTTGAGATAGGCTGCAGCAAAGCTTGTCTTTATACACTCAGAGAGGAAGTTGGGCATATTGAGTGCACACATGATTACAAAAGGGATGTTTCACTTACTTCAGGGAATAAGCTGTTTTCACACCCGAAAGGAATCCAGTTAATATACAAATAATGTAATTGCAGTGTGAGCAGAAACCAGCACTGCTTAGCTGACATTTTTTTTGTTCGGTGAAACAAAAAGCCATTCTTAAATATTAATCTGTTGACTAAAGAAGAGTTTCCACAAGGCAACACTTATTAGCCTAATTGGAATTACTACACTGATTTGAAAGTAATAAAGCTTCAGATATTATATAGATAGTACAGTGACAATAAGCTTGAAATGGATATGGGACCTGGATATTAATTCATGCTATTAAAAAAATACCCAATCAGGTATGACTTGGGGCTAGGGAAGTGGGGGAGAATCCTTAACCAAATGTGGATAGAGATAATTGGAAAAGAAAATAGATAATTTCAATAACATGAAGTTAAAAAAATTGCATTGACAAAATCAAGGCTATTAGGATAAGAAAAGAAGGCACTATGAGCAGTCTATTGGGAAAATTCTGACACTCTAAGTGTCTGATATCTAAGATTTATAGGGAAGCAGCACAAATATATAAGACCAAAATCTACTCCCCACTAGATAAGTGGTCAAAGAAATATGAACATATTTCTCAAAAGAATTGTGAACTGTTAGTCATCATATGAAAAATTGCTTCAAATGACTAAAAATAAGACAAGCTGAAACAACTCTAAGTCTTTACATTATTCTGAGTAAACTGACAAAGATGGAAGTCAATGTTGGAGGATCTGTGGAAAGAAAGGCACACTACTGCACTGTTGCTGAAGTTGTGACTTGGTTCAACAATTTAAGAAGCCAGCTTTGTAACTGTGCCAAGAAAGTGCCCCAAATGTCCACACCCTTTAATTCAGAGATCTTAAAGCTAGACATATATTCTAAGCAGGCCAAAGAAAGGACCTATATATAATAAAATATTTATGGCAGCACTTTTTGTAGTAGCAAAGAACAGGTAGCAAAATAAATATTCTTGGATAAGAAGTGGCTAAACAAATTGTGCTAATGAGTAGGATAGATTGTTATTGCCCTGTTATATGAATATGAAGGATACAGGGAATCATGGGAAGACATAGAAACTGATGTAAAGTGAAGTAGGCAGAACCAGGAAAATACACACACACACACACACACACACACACACACACACACACACACACACATATATATGTATGTGTATGTGAATGTGTATGTGTATGTGCATATATGCATATCCATGCACGTATGTATATAGACTACAATAATTTAAATAGAGAAAACAATGACAAAAAATCAGAACTGAATGTCTTATAATTAGAATGACCAAACTCTGCTTTGAAGAACTGTGAAAAAATACTCCTTTCTTTGCTAGGGAAATGAGGGACTATGGTTACTAAATGTTAATGCTTCCTTAGTGAGGTATTAGGACTTGACCTTCACCTGACTTGAATTTGATGTGGTCCTCTATGATTTCCTCCTTTGTCCTTTTGGCAAATAACCGTAGAATTAGTTCTGGAAAATTGGGAAGGTTTTTTTGGGGGGAGTGGGGGGAAGTGTAGGTGTGTACAGGAAAGGGGCAGTGGTGAAGAATGGGGCAGGACATATTTTGTTGTGTCTGTGTTTGTGCTGTTTCAAACTTGTTCTAGGTTAAAGAAATCACTTTCAGACACTATTAGGATAATAAAAAATGAGACCAAAACCTTCCCAAGTGTTTCTATCCCTATGGGTGGAGCTTGATAGTGGGGAAAGGATCATAGTAATTGATACTGGCTTCTTCACAAATCATACAGTAGGTGGTACAGTAGAGAGAGTGCCAGGCCTGGACTCAGGAGGACTCATCTTGATGAGTCTTCAGACACACACTAACTTTATGACCCTAGGTAAATCACTTTTTGCCTTAGTTTCCTCATTTGTAAAAATGAGCTGGAGGGGCGGCTAGGTGGTGCAGTGAATAGAGCGCCGGCCCTGGAATCAGAAGGACCTGAGTTCGGAGCTGGCCTCCGACACTTAATCCGCACAAACAAAAAAAAAAAAAACCTAGCCGTGTAACCTTGGGCAAGTTACTTAACCCCAATTGCCCTAAAGGGGCGGCTAGGTGGCGCAGTGAGTAAGAGCGCCGGCCTCGGAGTTTGGATGACCCGAGATCAGATCCGGCCTCAGAAAATGAGCACCCACGCATAAATCAAATGACTAGCCGTGTAACCTTGAGCAAGTTACTTAACCCCAATTGCTTTAAAAAAAATAAATAAATAAATAAATAAATAAAATTAAAAAATAAAAAAATGAGCTGGAGAAGGAAATGGCAAACAACTCCAGCATCTTTGCCAAGAAAATCCCAAAAGTGGTCATAAAGATTCTGACACAACCTAAAAATGACTGAACAATGACATTCTTCACAAATCAGTTTGAATTGGTGGACAAAATTCTTTTCTTTATGTTATATACACTGAAGTATTTCAGGAATACAATTCTCTTGGATCCAGTAAAAGAAGAGTTTTAGTTACTAGAAATGAAGGAGGATGATCTTAGAACAGTCACATTTGTAATAACAATTCAGAGCATGGATGCTGAAGATGGCTAAATAAGAACACTAGATATGTGAAAATCAGGAAGCCCTAGGTTCAAATCCTGCCTTAGATATTTTTGTCCTGTCTATATTTTGTTTGTACATAGTTGTTTCCATGTTGCCTCCCTCCCTAGACTGTAAGTTTCTTGCAAATGAGCTGTTTTTGTTTTTCTTTGCGCCCCCAGCAGTTATTATAGCATTAGACACATAGTAGGTTCTTACTAAATGCTTTTTAACTTGTTGACTCTATGACTTGCCCAGAATCATAAAACTTATGAATGTTACAGTCAGTATTTTAACCAAGGTCTTACTGCTCCTAAGCTCAACAGCCTATGCATTATGGCACACTGTTTGCTATATGTTTGGAACATCATAATTAAAACCACTATCCACACAATAAAAATACATTTACTTATTTAAGCTACTTTTCAGTGGCTTTAATGTTTTTGTTCAAAGGAATATTTTTTTTTAAACAATTGGGTGAATAATTTGCTCGGTACACGGCTAGTCATTATTTATATGTGGGTGCTCATTTTCTGAGGCCGGATCTGATCTCGGGTCATCCCAACTCCGAGGCCGGTGCTCTTACTCACTGCGCCACCTAGCCGCCCCTTTAGGGCAATTGGGGTTAAGTAACTTGCCCAAGGTTACTCAAAGGAATATTTAAGCTAATGAGAACTAAGTTGTTGTGTCTCTTACAACTTTTGCCAATTTATGAGAAGCAGCCAAAACTTACAAGCCAAAGGAATAATTGATGCTAGGGTAAAATGACAAAAAAGGAAGGTAATGATGCTTTCTTGACTTGGTGTCTTCTATATTAGATAGATACAGAAAATGAGTTGAGAAAAAAAAGTAGGAAAAAACTCCAAAGCCTCATTAAATGTATCTTTTGCCACATGGAACTTTGTCTAATTGGTACTGTTTTTGGAAATATCTAGCTTTGTAGTCTTTCCTTCTGATGTTTCAGTTGTATCATCTTCATAGATTTACAGAAAATGGCAGGTTTCACTGACTGAAATCAACATCATGATTGGCTGCATTTTCCAGCATAGATTAATTTCTTGCACATGCCAAAAATGACTGAGGAGTATGTTGCAAACAGATAATGTTAAACAAAACTTGCCACCAGGAGGGATTTTTTTGTTGTTGTTGCACTTAATAACGTTTTATTTTTTTCCAATTACATGTAAAGATAGTTTTCAACATCCATCTTTTATAAGATTTTGAGTTCCAAATTTTCTCCCTCCCTCTCTTCCTTCTCCCCATCCCCAAGACAGTGAGCAATCTGACATAGTGAAAACATGTACAGTCATGTTAAACATATTTCCACATTAGTCATGTTGTGAAAGAAGAATCAGAACAAAAGGGAAAAACCATGAGAAAGAAAAAAAACAACAAAAAAGTGAAAATAGTATGCTTCAATCTTCATTCAGACTCCATAGTTATTTCTCTGGATGTGCACAGCCTTTGCCACCAGAGTCTTTTGGAATTGTCTGGGATCATTGTATTGCTGAGGAAAGCTAAGTCTATCATAGTTGATCATTGGGCAATGTTGTTGTTACTGTGTACAATGTTATCCTGGTTCTGCTCACTTCACTCAGCATCAGTTCATGTAAGTCCAGGTTTTTTCTGAAATCTGCCTGCTCATCATTTCTTAAAGAACAATAGTATTACATTACAGTTAGTTACCCTAACTTGTTCAGCCATTCCTCAATGGATAGGCATCCTCTTAATTTCCATTCTTTTCCACCACAAAAAACAACTCCTACAAATATTTTTGTATATATGGGTCCTTTCCCTTTTTAATGATCTCTTTGGGATATAGACCTAGTAGTGGTATTGCAGAATCAAAGGGTTTGTACAGTTTTATAGGCCTTTGGGTAGAATCAGGAGGGATATTTGTGGCAGAATTCTAATCTACAGCCTTGGATAAATGTGTAAAAGTATTCTGTATTTGGAAACATTTGAGACTATATTTCATGACTATATGATGTGCCGCCA
Source organism: Gymnobelideus leadbeateri (assembly GCA_011680675.1). NCBI lineage: Eukaryota > Metazoa > Chordata > Mammalia > Diprotodontia > Petauridae > Gymnobelideus > Gymnobelideus leadbeateri. Next base: position 166,346 of record WOXC01011970.1, read on the forward strand.
TCTTTAGTGCAAGAACTGCCATTACCTGGACTCATAGAGATGGTGGTCAGAGCAACACCTAGATATCTATGTGAGCCAGCAGGAAGAGAGGGTGAATTACAGTAATATTCAACATCAAAGCCATCATCCAGATAAATAACTCTTGCTAAGCAGAGGTCATTCATCTTTATCAACTGCCATCCACAGAGCAAGCAAGCCAATTTAGCAGAAGTAGCAAGACACCCTGAATAAGAAAAGAGAGGCTACATGTAAAAGGCCAGTCAAACCCCAATGGCTACCTAGACCACTAAAGCCCCTCACACCCTGAACCTCAGCAGCAATCACAATGCTTTCAGCCTCAAGACCTCAGACATTATCCTAGGAAGCAGATCTTATGTAAATGTAGCTTGGCAACTTCTCCTACATGTGCTATAGCCATAACTGTTGAAGACCCAGGAAAGAAAGTTCTTCCCCATGAAGTCTTTGACCTTGTAAAATAGTTCAAAATCAGAAACTAATATGATTTTTTTTTCAATTGAAATGACATTAAAAAAGAGATACCACTATCCACTTTGCTGCTGCACCCTAAGGATGATGGAATCTCTCCATTTTATGCATGCCTGGTATTTTCCATATGCATTGTCTCACCCGTTAGAATGTGAGCCCCTTGAGAGCAGGGACTATCTTGCTTTTCCATTTGTATTTCCAGAATTTAACATAGTGCTTTGCACATACTAGATACTTAATAAATACTTCATCCATTCATTTATTCATTCATGTTTCCAATGTCAATTTTATCCTATTGAAAAATGCTGTAGGAGAGCTATCACCACAGAAATGAAAAGCTATACTCAGATATTTGAAAAGTAGCTTCAAAATCTTCAGAGAAATTTACATTTGAACCCTGAAGCAATTCAAATTCACTATTCTATAAATGATCAGGTTCTTTAATGGCACCAACTATTACTAATTTTTTAAGAGTCGGATTTGTTTCTGTAAATTCTCATTGTATGTTCCCATTTCATTCCATCAAATATTCCTCTATGGCTTCTGCATTGTTAATTTGATTCTTTGCCATCTTTCCTGAAGACAGAAGCTCCTGAGCCAGTTTAATGTTTGATAGCTTCTTTAGCTCTAATAGTGTCCAATCTCATTAGCTATCAATCCCTCACAGTTAGGTCATTAAGAAGCACACTTTAGACCATGAGATGCCAATTCAATCACAGTACTATGTAGATCCATTATGCTCTCCCATGAGACATTCATATTACTTGTATTGTTGGTTAGCTAAGCAAATGCTTTACCACTTCCTATTTCTGTGAGACTTCACATAACTTATAATTGATTTTTACTACAGTAAGTCTGTTCGCTCCTATTTTAGGGCTTCTGTCAAAAAAATGGGTGAAGTGTTACCGTGAAACCATGATTCCTTTTCCCAGTATATTTGTCTAGTTCAGTTCGGCAAGTTATCACCACAGGAAGTAATACTTCCTGTGCAGAGTCTATCACCCATTCAAAGTTGGACTCTCAGAAAACACTTGATCAAAGAATTCATGCTGGGCAAATATTACAATGGCCTCAGCAATTCAAAAACTTTGCATTTCTACATTTTGAAACAGTGCCTACAGAGGAATATATTGCTCTTGTAAAAACCTGATCAATTTTCTTGATCTTCAGTTGTCTTCTTGTCTATGCATGAAGCCACATGTGTGTATACACACACACACACACACACACACACACAGACACACACACGGCTGTTTACAATCTTTGGTAACCAGGAAGATTATTGGGCAATCCTTTGAAATGATGCTAATATTAATATTACAGAAGCAGCAAGTTAGAGGGAAAATTCTATATATAGAACCCACAAAAATAGTCTTTTTACTTTCTTCATCATAGTGCCTTTTGTATTTTTGGTTAAGACTAAATAGGATTATGGTATTATAAGGTAAAACGGACCTTAACCATCGTCTCATTGTAGAATTATAGGTTTAGAGAAAGAAGGTGCCTTAAAAGCCATTGAATTGAATAGTCTCTTTTTGCAGATGGGGTAACTGAGACATAATGAGGGTAAGTAACTCACTGAAGATTACTCAACGAGTAAATGGAAGAGAGAGGAATGAAATACAGGTATTCCAACTCCAAATCCAATGTTCTTTCCTCCACATCATGCTGTCCTTTGTTTTAACAAGACTTCCTGATCATTTTAGGATCCCTTTACACGAAAAGATAATGTATTTAATATCTTCTTCCCTTCAAGTTTCTATTTGGTGAATTTATCCATTGCTATGGCTACAATTATTGCCTCTATTCTCCCAAGTCTATATCTTTAGCTCCAACTTATTTTTCAACTTTCATTACCACATTTTCAACTAGATACCTGGCTGGCACTTCAAATTCAACATGTCTAAAGCTTAACTAATCATTTTTTGCCCCACACCTGAGCCCCCAACACTTCTACAGTTCCAGGTGATGCCAATATCCTACTCCTATTTTTCCAGGCTTCAAGCCTTGAAGTAATCTTGGATTTTTCCTTCTATCTTAATATTCATATATAATCAAAGTCCAAGTCTTATCATTATGTCTCCATGTTGATTTCCTCTTCTCTTTCCAACCTGATGCCATCTTATTGCAGATTGTTATAGTCTCTTTCCTGGAATATTTTAATAGTCTGATATCTGGTCTACCTGATTCCCAATTCTCACCTCCCTATTCCTTAGAGAGGCTGTTAATTGGTATACCTCATAGAACAGTGGACTTGGAGACAGGAAGAGCTGCGTTCAATTCTCACCTCAGATATTTACTAGCTCTGTGAATTTGAGAAAGTCACTTGACCACTTGATATAATTTGGCACTTGTAAAATGGTCCTGTTTCACAAGATGAGAATTCAATTATAATAATAAAATAATAATAGCAATTGATCATGAAAGCATAATCAATTATTATGTTATAATAACAGTTCTTCTCACACAGGGTGAGGATTAGATAAGAGATATACATAAAGTACCTTGCAAAAGTTATCTCTGTGTGTGTGTGTGCGCTCGCGCATGTGTGTGTGTTATATGTTATCACTATTATAGAGCTGTCAAAACAAACTCCTAATAAATAGTCTGACTGTGCTACTCATCCGATCAAACAATATTCAGTGACTTCTATAGGATAAAATACAAAATCTTGACCTGCCAACCAAAGGTTCCTGAAATTAGTCTCAAGTCTAGCTTTCCATACTCAACAATCAGTCAAACAGTAACATTTATAAAATGCCTGCTATATGGCAGCTACTGCATTAAGATTCTGAGGACAAAAAGACAAAAATGACATACCTTTATTATGGACTACTTCCCTTAACAAATTCCATCTTCCATTCAGAATGTGTGACTCATTGTTCCTAGATTTCATCCTAGATTTCTTCCACATGTGCTGTTTGTATACATCTCCCATGCCTTCTGTGGCCTTCATTCACATCTCTGACTATTGAAATATTTCTCTTCTTTTTAATCTCCAACTCAGGAGTAATTTCTTTTGTACCCCAGTTTCCTCTTCTGTAGAAGGAGCAGTTTGGATTGAATGATCTGTAAACTCACTTTCATTTCTAGTATTTTATGAAGCCAGTAGACTTGCTCTTAGTCCCATCTGGCCAGACCCTTTTGAGCAAACAGACCTATGACCTCCTTGTTTCTAATTACTTTAGGAAGAAGTAGAAGCTACTATACTACCCACTTTCTGCCCAGGATTTTGAAGACCTGTTCACAGAGTAGCAATTGTTTTCTCCACCAATCAGGAGAGTCTTTTGCAAATGCTCAAGCTTGAGTCCCATGCTATGTGAAGAAGTAATCAATAAAACAACAACAAACACCACAAAAACTGGTATTGGTATTCATAGTGGTAATGGTACTGGATAAAAAGTAGAAAAATAGATCTTTGGGACAGATTAATTAAGAAACAATAATAATAACAACAATAATAAAACAACCCACATTTACATAGGTGTTGAAAGTTTGCAAAGTATTTTATGCCCATTCTCTGTTGATCCTCACAATAATACTGTGAGATACCTGTTATTATTAACCTTGTTTTACAAATGAGGAAACTGATTCCAAGAAAGGTTAAGTGATTTGTCCAAGGTCACACAGATAATGAGTATCTGAGGCAGATTGTGAACCCAGGTCTACCTGACTCCCAGTAGGACACTCTATTTAGTACACTATGCCATGCTGTCTCTTTCCACAAAATAATCCAGAAGCATATCAATATGGAAAATCAGTGTTCATTAAGTCCAAGAAACCTGGAAAGCAGATTGGCAGAAAACAGATTTAGACTACCATTTTATACTATATACCACAGTTAATTCCAAATGGCTAAAACATCATCAATGTAAAGAGTCCCATCATAAAAAATTAAGGAGAGAAGTTTATTTCTTTTAGTTGTATATAGGGGAAGCATTAAGAATCAGATAAAATTTAAAAAGACAAAATTGGAAATTCAATTATATAAAATGTTTTAAGTTTTGCACAAACAAAATCAGTTTAGCTTGGATTAGAAGAAAAAATCTTTCCTGGGAAATTTACATTAAACATGTCTAATAAAATTCTAATATCCAGAGTATATAAGATTAAGAGCCACTCCCCAAAAGACAAGTGGTCAAAGCATATTAATAGTTCTCAAAAGAAGAAATGCAAAATGTCAACAACTACTTTGTTTAAAATCGAAAATAAACATCATAGTTGTGCAAATTAAAACAAGTCTGAAGTACTCCTTAATACCCACCAAACTGACAAAGAAAGGAAAACCTCAATGTTTCTAGACTTATGGGAGGATAATACATGATAATTCACTAATCTTGAAACTGTAAATCTAACCATTTTTGGAAATAATTTGGAATTTTGCAAAAAAGATTAGGAAATTGCTCATACCCTCTTAATCTGAGATTCAACTCCTGGATTTAAAAACACCAGGGAAAATCTGCGTGCCTTAAAATAATCATATCATGTTATTTGCATTTTAAAGTATATATAAATAAAGTGTATAACCAACGATTTAAGAATTGTCATAGAAATCATGTATGAACATAATTGTTCCATCATAAACATGAATATGAAAAATTCTGAGAAATGGGCAGATTCATATGAAATTAAGTAGAATAAAGAAAGTAGAAGGGGGCTTTGAAAATAGTTTTTCTGTTATGACATGAAAATGAAATATTTTAAAATAAAATAGTATTCAAAATTTGCTATATCTTCATGACAAAGAATAAATTGAGAAGCTTATATTTTTCAGTTCTATTTTCCCTGCTAAATGAATTAGATTTGAGTCTCTAAAGCACCATGACTACAGTTTTTAATTTGTGTAATAAAATGAATACAATTAAGAAAAAGTTAAAAAATTGGTGGAAGTACACACAAAAGAATAATTATGAAATGCTCCTTTCATTTTCTGAATTCTCAGAATCATCAGAATTGAATCAGAGAAACATCATCAACATTCTTTGTGAACACTTGGAAGCAATTTTGGTAAACCTGGATGTGGACCATCCACACGAGTAGAAGAAGCATTGGTAAAATTTGTGAACTATTATCATATTTATGCATCTCCCAAAAACTCATCTCAGAAATGTGAAATGAGCGGAGCTGAAACTATTAATTTTTTTCAATCTGAGCGAAACACAAGTAGTTGGAATTCAGGGCAAAGTGGGGCAGGGCACTATCCAGTGGTGATAGCTAAAGCTGGAATAAGGATGAAGTGAGGGGAGAACATGCTAAGATGTAGCAAATATAGTACTAGCCTTGAAATCAGGGAGCCTGGCATTCGATCCTGCCTTAGATGCAAATTGTGTGAACTGGAGCAAGTCACTTAACCCTCTTTGCCTCAGTTTCCTCATCTGTAAAATAAGCTGAAGAAGGAAATGGTAAACCACTCCAGTATCTTTGCCAAGAAAACCCCAAATGGGGTCATGAACAGCAAAATACAACTGAAATGACTAAACAACAACTATATAATTTAAGTTGGGAATTGCTAATGTTGCTTAAGTCCCTCAATTTATAGATGGGGAAAGTGAGACCTAGATCAAAGAAACAATTTGCTATGGTTGTACAATTAATGGCAGAGCTGGTACTAGAATTCAGATATTTTGGCTCCTAATTTGTTTTTTCCCAACAAAACCATAAGAAGGAGGGGTAGGAGGGTGCCCAAAATGAAGCTTATCCTGAGTATTTGCACATTGGACTGCAAACAAATCTGTACTAAATGTACTGGCTAGGAGTACCAGCAAAGGAAGTGGCCTGTATTTCCCACCCAGAGATTTAATTGAATTAACAAATTCCTCTTTTAAAATTCAAAATACTTCTTAAACAGATCAATCCTATCATTTATTTAAACTTTAGTGTTAATGCTTTTAATCAGATAATCAAATCAACAACTTCACCTAACTGGGATGGAGGGTAGGGATGACTTTAGGCAGTTTCAAGTTTTGACCCAACAGAATATTTTACGAAGACTATAGCAAAAATGGATCTGAATGAATTTTCTCTTCCCATCCCTGCCCTACTTCTGACACGGCTATTTAAAGGTGTATTGTTGCTTGTCCTTCATTCTTTGAAGTGAGGGAAGACTGAGCAAAGTCACCAGCCTCACTTTCTCCTCCAGTGTCATCTGGGTCCAGTGGTAAGATATAGATCAGGACAACTGGAGATGGCCCCCTATTGAAAGGCAGTGAAATGATTGAAAGACAAGAGAAGAGAAAAGAAACTATGAGCTTTGAACAGCTACAAATGGGATAATCAACTTGAATAATCAAGAGATGGATTAATGATGGTCAAACGTATTGTTTCATCAGCATAAGCATCATCATAACTTGCAATCATATCATGCTTTAAGACTTGTGAAATGCTTTATACCTATTACTTCCTTTGATCCTTACAACAACCTAATAAGTTAGGCACTAGTATTACCCCCATTTTACAGAGGAAACTGAAGCTGAAAAAAGATGGATAACTTGACCAGCATTACATAGCTAAGTAAGTATCTAAGGCAGAACTGGCACTAAGGTAAGTTGGGGACTTTATACACTGTGTCTCCTAAATAAGTATAATATATAACAGTTCACATGTACATGCATATACATACACATATATAAACACATATACATATGTAGGTTTATGCATTTGTATAAGCATACATACACAAATACTGTATGTATATGCATGTGTGTACATACACACTATAAATATGCATGTATGTGTGTATATATATATATATATATATATACATACCCTCTAATACTTTTATACTTGGATTATGGTATGGAAGGTATAACATAAGAGTTATTTTATATATTAATATATATTATAGATAGCAGTGTGGTATAGTGTAAGGGCTGGCCTTGGAATCAGGAAGACCTGGACTAACACCACCTGTGAGTAGACCAAATTGCCTGAATGGGGACCCACCTAGTTGGGTAAGTCAGCTCATCCTCTCCCTTTCCCTCTCCCTCTCCTTCTCCTTCTCTTCAAAGGAAAGTAAATTTTGATGGCCAGAAACTACTCACTTGACTTGGAGTTTACTGGCTAGATTTCTTTCCTTTGTTTCTCTCTTTCTCTCTTTCTTCTTCCTTCCTTCCTTCCTTCCTTCCTTCCTTCCTTCCTTCCTTCCTTCCTTCCTTCCTTCCTTCCTTCTTTCTTTCTTTCTTTCTTTCTTTCTTTCTTTCTTTCTTTCTTTCTTTCTTTCTTTCTTTCTTTCTTTTTTTCTCTCTCTTTCTTTCTTTCACCAAACCTTAAACCCAGCTCACTCTGAAGCTCATAGATTGTACTACAATACGTCCCTGCCCAAGCTCCACTTAATGGCTGTATTTTGGGCCCACCTGGCTTACAGTGAATGCCAATGGTAACTATTTCTCTTTGTAACAGGAACCCCAATGGTCTTCTCCTGCCAGTTTGATTTTTTACTTTTTTTTTTAATTAAAGGAGCTATCCCTTGACTAATTTCTTAAAGAGGCTTATTCAGTGAATGGGCATTACCTCATTCTAAGCGAGCACCCAAAAAGGTCTTAGCCTAAAAGGTCTAAAGTCTCCCATTGCATCCTGGGTCATTTCCAAGTCATTCTGATGAATATCTGGTCACTGGATCCAGATGGCTCTGGAGGAGAAAGTAAGGCTGGTGACCTTGCATAGCTCTCCCTCATTCAAATCAAAGTCAACAGCAAGTCATGTCATCATTTCCTTGATGCCATGGTCCTCTTCAGAAATGAAGGACAAACACAACAAACATATATTAGCTTTGTTATCCTGGGAAAATCACTCAATCTCTAAGTGCTTTCCAGGCAATTCTCTAAAATTATAAATCATTAGAGTGTCGGGCACACAGTTAATCCTTAATAAGTATTGGTGATGGATTGATGTTCAATTGATCTAGGGAACTCCAGGAGTTCTTTATCCTAATAAAATCACAAGTTTGACCAAAAAAAATGTACTTTTGGCACTCATTTTCTATCACCAAACAATCAAAATTTCCCTGCACATCACATTAACTTACAAATCACATTGATGATGTTGTTGTATTCCACTGTTTCTCACTCCTATTTTCCATATGTGTTTCACCCTGAAGGTTAGTTCTCTTCCCAGTCCTTTTTATATATTTATCATCTTTACCACTTGTGGGATGAGGATGGGGGTGGAAATAGAGGCCAACATGACAATTGGCTTCAAATATTTGAAGAGCTATGACATAGAAGAGGGAGTAGACATATCCTAGTGGGTATAATTGACAGGATGGTATTTTTTTTTTACTCTAAATAGAGGAAAGGACATCAAACCAATATTAGCTGTTCAGCAATGAAAGAGGGTGCCTATTAGAATATAAGTCCCCAGAGGGGAGAAATCTTCATACATTCTTATTTCCTAGTACAGTATTCTGCATAAAGAAGGAATTTACTAAATATTTAATAAGTATTTGCTGAATTTATTTAACTTGTGTAATAGTTATCATCAAAAATGTTCGAGCAGTATCTGAATTATGATCTCACAATAACCATATCAATGAACCTTTTGGGAATGGTAGAAAGGAGATTTCTGCCCTATTATGGAGGTCAGGCTAAATAACTTCTAAGATCCTTTTCAAGGTGGTACAATGGAAAGGATGGTGACTCAAAGTTCAGAGGATTTATGCTCTACTCCCACTATTGATATAAAAATGAAGGGATTGGGCAAAATGACCTCTGAGCTCCCTTCTAGCTGTAAATTTGTGATTCTATAGTAATGATAGTGCTTTAAGTACTGTAAAGCGTGCTATGTATTTATATCTATAATTTATATTATATATTATACTTTATATAATTATTCATATAACACACTATATATATATATATATATATATATATGTATATATTTACTGTCAATTGATCCTTGTAACAACCCTGTGATGTAGGTGCTATTATTATCATCCCCATTTTACAGATGAGAAAACAGAGGTTAAATGACTTGTCCAGAGTCACAGAGCTAAGTGTTTGAGGAGGTTTACAAATCTGTGCCTTCCTGATTCCAAATCTAAATCAAATTCTTTATTTTCAAATTTGTTTCTGCATCAAATTGTCTTTCCTTATCTCCACCAAATAATGAAGACTGAGGATCCTAACCCTCTCAGCTTCTCCCTTTATACCATCAGTACTACTGTCCTTCCTATTTTGTTCCCTATTCTTACGGCTTTTCACTTGCTCTTTTGAAGTCTTGCTATATCTTTGCTGGTAGCTTTTGACTCATTTTAAGGCACTCACTTGCCTTTAATTCCATTCAATGATTGTTAAATGTCTACTCTGCTTGTGCAAGATACTTTGTAGTATATAGGAAGAGAGTAGGTCATAATTTATTAGAATGTTGAGTGGGGGAACCAGTCTAGAGTGAAATGAAATGGAAAAATTAAATTGGAGTTAGGTTGTGGAAGACAACTTAACTCGGAGAAAACTTAGAGCTAAATGGTGAAAGGGTGGAGTTGTCAGGCAGTTGACTGGATTCACAAATGAGGAAAAGGGGAGAGTTCAGGATGATTCTGAAGTGACCCAGAAACAGGGTCACAAGATGGGGAAGGCAGATGATGAATTTAGTTTTAGATATTTTAAGTTTGATTTGCTTGCCTCCAGTCTCCTTCTTAAAGCCAGTACAATGCCATCTGTCTATATTTTGACTGCTTTTCCTATGACTGGGCTCAACCTTTGAACACGTAATTATTCTTTCTTATCTATAGTCTTTCCTTCTCCAGAATAAGGCATAATTTCTTCCACGTGAGTTACATATAGTGAATGTTCAGGATCCACAAGCACAATCTTTGCTTTTTCTTTGGACTTTTCATCTCTACATTTTCTAGATGCTCTTTCATCCCTGTTGCATCCTTTCTATACCTTAAATATTTTTCCTGAGTACCTACAACTCAAGAAAAAAAACCTCAGTATAGCTGTAGCATTTCTTTGCCTGCTCCTTATATTAGCCATTACCCTTCTTCATCCCTAAAGCAAAAAGCATTTGGCATATGGTTGAGCTCTCCTGACCCCCGACCTCATTATTTCCTTTGTATTTTCCAGCTGAAGCTTCTTCTATTTTTAAAAGAAGACTCCTTTTACTGGTCCTATTAATCTATCACAAACTCTCTGTAACTGAATCACAATGTTGCATATATTCCCTGCTTTATTTCTGATGAGAATGAATAACATCTTTATACTTGACCTAGGTGAATTAAGCACAAAATTCTCCCAGAAGTCCTGTCTTCTTATCTCCTGATACTACCTCAAAAACAAACCCAATTTCTCTGTTATCTGAAACTCACATCAAATTCCTTACTTTCAGGGATTTGAATATGTCCCTAGAATTTCTCCTGATTGAATTAATAATCAAGATCCTCACAAATTACTATTTCTTGATGCAAATCCACAGCATAGGTTTTCCCTTGAAGGAGCCCTCCAGTTGTACTCCCCCCATCACAGCCATGAATGTCGTTTTATCTTTCTGTTGTCTTCTATCTTAGTCCTAATCGAAGACAAAATGGATGAACTAGCAATTTCTACTTTTCTCTCATGCCCTCCTCCTCTTCCTTTTTCCTCTTTCCTCTCCTCCCCCTCCTTTTCTTTCTCTTATTCCAACCTTCCCTAGGTTGTAACCTCTTTACCATATTCACCCTTCTTCAACATTCTTATGTATAGCTGACACTGGGAGCTAATATATTGAGATTTTGTATATCCAACGCCCACATATCTGTTCAAAGTACCACAACTGCTCTTTAAGTATGTCATCCTTCTCCATCAAGTTTGGAGCAACTTGGATCTTAAGCCCAAACTTGGGCTTACTCTCATCTATCTCCTTTCTCTCTTGGTCTGCCTATTGTTATAATATCCTCTATATTACCTTACCCTCTTTTACGTTCTCATCAGCAGTGCCCATGTTTTCTCTGTACCAGCATGCATTAGTCACTCACACGAATGAAAATACTTTCTATATTCACAATAATTTTAAGGAAGAATAGGTAAAATCCCCATTTTATAGAAAAAAAAAGCAAGGTACATATTTGTGCTGGAGTTAGGTACAGAAGCAGTTTTTTCTGACTCTGAGGTTTGGACTTTTAGACCAATATTTCTTAAGCTTTGCCCATGTGAAGTAACTAATATTGGAGAATTTATAGGAGCACATTGTGACATGAAGTCAGTAATTGATGTACTCCCTCTCAAATACAGGTATTCAGAGGTCTTGCTATTTGTCTGAATAGAATGTGTACATGAATACATATACATATATGTGAATAGAAAAATATGGAGTAATTGTAGTCTTAGTAATATGGGATGTCCCAGCCATGATATAGTTGTTCCAATCCACTCTTGCTCTTCAGTGGGAAAATTGGGACCAAGAAAGAATGAAAGAATGAAAAGAAGAAAGAAGGGAAGGAAGAAAAAAGGAGAAAAGGGAGGGAGACAAGGAAGGAGGAAGGAAGAAAAGAAGGAAGGAAAGAAAGAAGGTAAGAAGGAAGGAAGGAAAAACCCTAGTAAGTGCTTACTATGTGCTAAGCACTGAGAATACAAATAGAGAAACAAGTTAGTTTTTGCTCTCAGGAAGCTTACCTTCTAAAATGATAAATATTGGAAAATATGGGAAAATTGGGACATTAATGCACTGTGGGTGGTTTTCTGAACTGATCCAACTATTCTGGAGAGCATTTTGGAATTATGCCCAAAGGATTATAAAACTCCATACTCTTTGACTCAGCAATACCACTACTAAGTCTGTATTTCAAAGAGATTTAAAAAAAAGAAAAAGAAAAGAACCAATATGTACAAAAATATTTATAGCAGATTTTTTTGAGGTGGCAAAGAATTGAAAATTGAAGGGATGCCCATCAATTGGGGAATGACTGAACAAGCTGTGGTATAAGATTGTGATGGAATACTATTGTACAATAAGAAATTATGAGCGGGATGCTTTAAAAAAAAAAAACCTGGAAAGATTTACACAAACCAACGCAAAGTGAAGTGAGCAGACCCGAGAGAACATTGTACACAGTAAGAACAACATTATACAATCATCAATTTCGAATGGCAGTTATTCTCAGCAATACACTGATCTAAGACAATTCTGAAGGATGTATGATGAAAAATGTTATTCACATTCAGAAAAAGAACTGATGAAATCTGAATGCAGATCAAAGCATACTTTTTAAAACTTTATTTTTCTTGTGTTTATTTATTGGTCTGTGTTTTCTTTTAAACATGACTAATATGGAAATATGTTTTGCATGACTACACAAATATAGCCTATATCATATTGCTTGCCTTCTCAATGAGGGGGGAGAAAAAGGAGAGGATGTGGAATTCAAAATTGAAAGAAAATGAAGGACAAAAATTGTTTTTACATGCAATTGGAAAAAAAAAAACTAAAAAGGGGAAAAAAGAACCTTACTTTCTACCAGGGAAGTAAAACATATAGGGAAGTTGTGGCCAGGGAAAGGATCTATGGTCTGGGATGTCACAAAGATGGTGAATAGAATAAGGTGTCTGCCAGTTACAAAGATCTCCTCTGATAATGCAGTTGCCATTCTTTTGTAAGCAATTTTAAAAGGTCTTATTTCAGGGTTAAGGTAATTTTAAAACTGTTGAACTCTTCCAGTCAGAAAATTTAGCTTGTAGGTTCTTACTGCAGCCTAAAATGTCCTTTCATTTGGATATAATAGGATACCTACAGTTGCCACATTTGCATCTGTTCATGAAGCCACTGCTCTGTATTATTAGACATTTGAATCTGAAATTTAGTATCACATCATAGGAAAAGATTGCATAAATTCCTTCAAATTATGGCCAATGTGGGAATGCTAATTCAGAATAGATGTGTAATGACCATTATTGAAAGAGTGAGCAGTGTGATTATTCTGTTGAGGTTATTAAATGCATTTGAAAAACTGGTGAGAACATCTTTTTACAAAGATTTAAGGCCCACTGTGAGAGAGCATACATAAGCCTAGAAAAATAATGATGAGCTGAGAGAAGCTGATGGCCCACACAGCATCTGAGTGACCCCAGTTGTTAATTAGCCCCACAGGACATGCCCTGGATGGTAAATGTTAGCTTCTTGAAGGCTTTCCTGGCTAATGTCAAATCAAAATTGTTATTGCTAGTGCACAGGTTGTGGAACCACCTTTGCGGAACATCTCAGAGATGAAAATGTCTAGGATTGGAATATCTTTTGGCTTAAACTGCTCAGCTACAAATGGTGTATCTGAAATGGCCCAGGAGCATCGCTCGTAACTTCCCTTCTTTTTCAAGTGGAAATTGGCATAGAATCAGGAGAGAAATCTTTTCATTTCAACACTAATCCTGTATATTTGTTTGAGTGCAGAGATCCTGTTGGGGGAGGCATGCTGGCAATGCTTGGATAAACCTTGCCCACAGTTGTCTGAAATCCTTAGGCCTAGAAACAATCTAGCAAGGCTTCCAGGTTTTCATTTGCCTGATTCATATTTACTAGTATCAGCTTTTCCCTTAGAAAAAGGGAACCATGAGTTCAAATCCCCTTCTCTACTTCTGCCTAATGAGGTAAATAATTTCTATAGCCAAAGAGTCCAGGACCTGGAGTCAGGAAGACCTGAGTTCAGCCATGGCTTCAGACAATTGCTAACTGTATGATCATGGGTAAGTCATTTAATGTCTCCCTTGGTTGACTCATCTGTAAAATGGGATAATAATAAAACCTACCTTCCAGGTTTGTTGTGAAGATAAATATTTGTTAAGCACTTTGCAAACCTTAAAGCATAATGTTAATAAGAGTTATCATTATTATTATATTTTTGCTTTTTTTGGAGGGAAGGCAAGGCAATTGGAGTTTAGTGACTTGCCCAAGGTCACACAGCTAGTAGGTGTTAAGTGGCTGAGGACGGATTTGAACTCAGGTCCTTCTGACTCCAGGACCAATGCTCTATTCACTGTGCTACCTAGCTGCCCCTATTATTTCTTACTCTTTTTCAGAATTAGTTTCTTCTTTGTAAAATGAGGTTAATGTTAGCACCTACCTCAAGGGTGCTTGAAAAGGTCAAGTGAGCTAATATATACAAACCTTAAAGCATTAGAAAAATGTTTATCATAGTCATTACTGTTTTTTAATTAATATTATTTTTTTTTAGGGCAGCTATGTGGTGCAATGGATAGATCACTGGGTTTAGAATCAGGAAGATTCACCTTCATGAGTTCAAATCTGACCTTGGACACTTACTAGCTATGTGACCCTGGACAAGTCACTTAACCCCATTTGCCTCAGTTTCCTCTTCTATCAAATGAGCTGGCAAACCACTCCAGTATCTCTGCCAAGAAAACCCCAAAAGGGGACACGAAGAAATGGACGAGACTGAACATTAACAAATTAAATTTTCAAGAAAACACAGCTGCCTGACAGAAAATGGAGATTCCCATGAAAACTGAGCTAATGGGCAGTATTAGTCATGGATAAACTATATTAAATTTTTAAAAACAGGCACTGCTTCATTTCTTTTATGTCCTGAACCAATGTGCATGTTATTCATCTTCATATTATTGGGTGAATTTCTGAAAACCTGAGAAAAACACATGCTAACAGCTGACACAAGTTACTTGTTTGGTGAAGGGAAAGGTAGGAAGGGGGAAGATGAGGAGAGACGTGGGGGTGGGGGTGGGGGGCTCAGTTTTGTGACCAGCTAGATTGACAAAGCCTACCAACATGCTTAAGTTTTCACTAGCCTGCCAAGCCTTGGTGTCAATTTGCTCCAGTAGAAAGGACATTGGATCCAGAGTCTGAATGCAAATCCTTCCTCTCTTACTACCTTTGTGACCTTGGGCAAGTCTCACCTTTCTGGGCCTCTATAAAATGATGAGGTTGAACTAAAGGCTACTGAGGGCCCTTTCATTGTGAGATCTTGGATCCTATAAAAATCTTGGTCAAATCCCTTTTCATTCTTGGGCCTCAGTTTCCTCATCTGGAAAATGAGGAAATTGTACTAGTTGGTGTCTGAAATCCCTTTCAGCTCTTTTTCTATCATCCTTTCATCCTCTGATGCTCTGATTTCTACAACTTTGAGTGAATAAGTAATTTTAACTATGATAAATGCCCAAATTAGCTTTAAAGGACATATAAAGAAAGATGCTGTTTGTATCCAGAGAAATAATTAATAAGTAGAAATATATATAGAATAATTTTATATATATACATAAAAAAAGAAATTTACTTGATAATTTTGTCTTATATTTGAAAGGATTAGCAAATTGTGTATAGTAGACTTGCAAGTTTCATGTGCAACCAATTTTTTATTATTCTGTGTTATAGAAATGCTGGTTTTATTTCATAAATAAAAAAACAAAATAAATTTAAAAAAATTAATTGCCTCCATTTAAGTAAATGTTACACCCACAGCATTTGTTCATTTCCTCCTTTCACTCAATCCATTTGGACACTTCTTTGCTTTCTGTTCCCCTCCCCCCAATGTCCCAAAGATTAGGTGGTTCAATGCCTGATAATCTGCTTTTCTCTGTCTTTCAGTACCTAAAGATTTCCCAGGAACTTCAGAAGCCATCAAATCCAGCCTATTCAGCTTACAGACGAGGAAACTGAAGTCCAGAGAGGCTTTTGTCCAAAATTACACAGTAAGCAACATTTTTGCTTTTGTAAATTTTTCAGTTTGACACAAGTATTAATTTAAACAAAAGATTTTTTAAATCATCAGTGAGGACAAAGAGATAATATAGATTGGCCTAGTTCATATCAAGTATTAGAAATTTTGACTCAAGAATTTGGGGTCTTAATGTATATCTGCAAGGAAAGTATGGCAGATCATTTTTGGAGATATTGTAGATGGAATTCTAGGTATGAGTTTGATGGACTGGTTGTTTAGATCCCTTGCAAATATGAAACTTTGTGACTTTATAATTCCAGGAAGATTTAAAAAAAAATTTAACCCTCACTCCAAGAACCAGGTTGATATTCATATGGTTCCCATTCTCTTACTTATTTTCTCAACAATTAGAAATGGAAAGTTTCTGAAATATATGATTGGGGGGAGGGGAGGTGTTGAGAAGGAAAATTGTGTTGGAGTTAAGAGGATAATTGAAACTACTTGCCCATCACTGGATCTGAAGTATCAATGGTTTGTTGGTAAGTGATCCATGTTACATCAAGTAAAACATTCTGTACAATTTAATTCTACTACCATTAAGCTGGAACTTGTTGTAATTTGAAAATATACTGGACTGGTTTACAGTATTTATAATTATTCAAAAGGCACATTAGTTACATGCCTAAAATGCTCTTCTCCCCATTGTGTCTAAGGAAAGGATTCCTTTGGTGATATCTTAATGCCCTGGATTTCCTTGCTTCTCTTTTCCAGTTTTAGTCCAGGAGTCAGAAGTGCAGAGTAGGGACTAAGGAGGAAATAGTTTGAATGCTGTTCTGGTATTCATGAAATGTTCAAAGACCTAAACTACCTTCTTCTGGGCCTTTCTTGCTTCTTTTGCAAAATTAACATAACTTCTTATCTAGCTGAAGGCAAACTAGAATGCTTGATTTCTCAAGGTTCCTTTGCGCTTTAAGCCCTTTGAATCAGTTTGCAGAATAGAAAGACATATCTCAAGTCTTCCCTCTTCATTCTGTTTTCTCCTTATCTTCATATAGAGAATTGGTTGGGGGTGCTTAGCATTACTTGATATCTTAATAATGTTACCTCCCGGGGGGAGGGGGTGCGCTAGGTGGTGCAGTGAATAGAGCACTGTCCCTGAAGTCAGGAGGACCTGAGTTCAAATCCGACCTCAGACACTTAACAGAAAAACTAGCTGTGTGGCCTTGGGTAAGTCACAACCCCAATTGCCCTCAAAAAGCAAAAAAAAAAAAATAATAATAATGTTACCTCCTTTGAAGGTAAAATATTAGCTATATTTACTCATTAGTCACTAATTTCCCCAGGCATTCTTCCATTTTTCTTTTCTTTCTCTTGCCATCTCTGTGAAATAAAAAACTTATGAGAGATATAACTGTCTACAAATATTTACTTGCTCTAATATAGAGTAATATTTGAATTTCATTCTGCTCTGTCCTAAAGTGAAGAAATAGGGTTAGTGTGAGTTTCTGGGAAGCAGATTTCATCTTAATACAAGGCAAATTTCCTAACATTTATTGCTGTTCAAAATGGAATGGGCTTCCTTGAAGGAAGTGACTTTTCCATTGAAGTGTTGAGTTGGAGAGTGGACTCCTCATCAGGAGTATTGTAGAAGAAATTTAGGTGTGTGTGAGTATGTGTGTGTGTGTGTGTGTGTGTGTGTGTGTGTGTGTGTGTGTGTGTGTGTAAGGTGGGGTAGAATAGATGACCTACAAGGTTAATTCCCACTCTGAGGTTCTGTGTAAGGACTGTAGTGCACCACACTGTCTGGATCTTCTATGGAGAATTTATGGAAGGACATGCCCCCAAATCACATCATGTTAGAAGGAAGTATATGGGTTGTCATCTGCAACAGGGGAGATAAGGCCCACTCACAGGTCATGGAAGAACTAAAGGAAGAAGAGGGTTTGTATACAAATAGAGGGGCCTTAGGATGGGAGAATGTATTTGGACAGATGGATCACTGGACAGGAGGGAGCAGTATGTCCTGGAAAGCCCATATGTATGGCACAGACTCAACATAGCTGAGAAACACTGAATTGAGCACTATGCTAATGAATCTGAGGTGATGGATTCATTCTCTTTGTGACACAGATCTAGTCACATATGTTCAGAGCACTTCCCACTTGCCATTAATTATGCCACACCTAGCCTTTCAGTCTGTTGGCTCTCTTTTCCCTTACAATGACTACTCAGAGCTCAGAGCTGTACTAATCATATTTCTGTTCTTCCAGGAACAGATTATAATAACTCCCAGAACGCTGCTATTGCTTAGGGGTCAGCCCTAGGATCCCGGGCCGACAAATTCTCTGGTAAACAACATAGGTGAGAGATGTTTACTGTTAGTTGGTCCTAGAACCTAATCCTTCACACCCAACATAGAACCAGTTCTGAAGACACTTGACTACCCTTCCCCCATCACACTCCCTTATTAATATTCTACACAGATCTGTACTCACTCACTAATAGACATTTTATCATCTTTGTCCCCCAGTCCTCCTGTCCCTGCTCTTTAACTGGGAATGAGATAATATCTCAACTCAAACTCAGAGAAAGAATGATCTTGATCTTGCCCAAATTCATTTCTCTCTCTTCAGTCTCTGGAATTGGAAGCCTTTGAGATCAAACCTAATGAGGCTGGCTGCCACACTCCGTGACTGAGAGGATGGCATTCTGACATTCCAAATCTCTCTCTCTCCTCTCTCTCTCTCTCTCTCTCTCTCTCTCTCTCTCTCTCTCTCTCTCTCTCCTCTCTGTCCCTCTTTCTTTCTCTATCTTCCTCTCTCTGTTTCCATCTTTTTCTATCTCTCTTCTTTTTTCTGTCTCTGTATAACTCTGTCTATCTCTGTGTGTCTCTCTCTTTCCCTCTCTCACTCACTCCATAGTAACCACTATGTGCTCCTCACACCAGAATGCCAGTAACAATCACCAACATCAAGAGGATGCCTTGACACTTTTATAGGCTGAGGGAATAATGAACAATTCTGGATGAATACAGCAACACTCCATCTTCCTTTCCCGGGGTTCTTGAACTTATCACTTTGCTTTGTTCTATTCATTTTATTCTATTGCTACAGATTGGACTCCTGACCCTGATCAGTCATTGTGCATTCTGTGAGTCATAGAGAGTGAAAGTGGGAGGATGAGGATGGGTGAGCACAAACCCATTGTGACATGGCAATACCTCAAGGATCTTTCATTTTCTCTGTCACATACTTCCTGACCCAACACTTCCTTAGTAGATAGGCCTTAGTACCTAATGCATAAGTCACACAGTAGGAACTGTGAGCAGCAAGATTTGAACTCAGGGTTCCCTGACTCCAAGTCATTGTTCTCTGTGCTTTTTTAATTCTATAAGCTCTGGAGAAAGGCTCTACTTATGATAGATAGGTAGTACACTTTATTTGATTGCATTCCTATATTCCTAGGAGCAGCTAGTTGACACAGTGGATAGAGTATTAGGCCTCAAGGCAGGAAGACTCACCTTCCTGAGTTCAAATCTGGCCTCTGACACTTACTAGCTGTGTGACCCTGCATAAGTCATTTAACCCAATTTGTATCAGTATCTTCATCTGTAAAATGAGCTGCAAAAGGAAATGGCAAACTATTCCAGTATTTTTGCCAAGAAAACCCCTAATGGGATCACGAAGAGTGAGACATGACTGAACATGACTGAACAACAACAAAAACATTCCTATATTAACCTAAAAGTTTTGTTGTGTGTTAATAATAAATTACAGCTACCTGGGTTCAAGTGCTAACTTAAAGAGTAAGTGTTGAAACATGGTTTCTCTCATAGATAACACTGACTGGTTTGGGGAGGGTGAAATGTATTTATACAGACAGACCTTAGAGATATTGTGGATTCTGTTCCAGACTACCACATTAAAGCCAATATCACAATAAAGTGAGTTGCATGAATTTTTTTTTCTCTCACAGATATTTTTGTTTCCCAGTGCATATACAAGTTATGTTTACACTATTCTGTGGTCTATTAAGTATGCAATAATATTATGTTTAAAAAATCAATATAGACACCTTAATTAAAATACTTTATTGCTAAAAAAAAATGCTATATATCATTTGAGCCTTTAGCAGTCATTATCTTGATGGAGGGTCTTGCCTCAATGTTGATGGCTGTGACTGATCAGGGTGGTGATTGCTGAAGGTTGGGGTGGGTGTGGGGATTTCATAAAATAAAACAACAAAGATGTTTGCTGCATTGATTGAATCTTCCTTTCACCTGAACATTTAGAGGCCATTGTAGGATTATTAATTGGCCTAATTTTAATATTGTTGAGTCACAGGTAATAGAGAGGACTGAGGAGAAGGAGATAGAGACAGGAACTTCAGTGGTTGGAGAAATCAGAACACCCAACATTTATCACCCCAAAACAATTATAATATTTAACATTAAAGATCACTGATCACAGATCATCATAACAGATATAATAATAATAATAGAAATCTTTGAAATATCACAAGAATCACCAAAATGTGACACAGACACGTGATATTAGCACATGCTGTTGGAATAATGGCACCAATAGTCTTGCTTGCCACAGATTTTCAATTTGTAAGAAAACACAATATCTGTGAAGAGCAATAAAGTGAAACCCAATAAAACAAAGACTGCCTGTAATAATAGAACTACAAGGAAATTTAATGATACTATTTCTTCTTAAGGACTTTATTACCATTCACCCTCCAAGCACAGCTTCCCAGAACTTTCTTCACGAACTAAGAGATAAGGAGTAACAGTATTATCCCCATTTTATAGATGAAGAAGGTAAGACTCAGAAAAGATCAATGATGTGCTTCACTCAGGGTCATTTAGCTAGAAAGTGTCAAAGGCAGCATTTGACCTTAGGCCTCCTGCCTCTAGGTCAAGTCCACTAAACCACATTCTATTTCTTGCACCTTCCTATTCAGTTAATAATTACATAGGAAAGCAAGAGGCCCTGGGCTCTTTGGCATAGATTCATATAGAATTATTATCATTGGCTCTTCTTAGGGTTTCCAATGCAGATCCTCATTCTATGGATCTAATGGCTGTTAATGAACAAAAGAAAGGGAAAGATCCCTAGGGCATCCAACCGGAAAAAACAAACATTGAATTACCTACTAAGTTTCTGATAAGGAACATCTGTTAGACTTGGATAGACTTCATTGGGCAAGAGGAACTTCTTTGCTTAGTGCCATTGACTGTTAAGAAAGAAAGATGTCATTGCACTGCTTCAGCCGTGGGTGGGTCACTGGACCACAGATTTTAGAGTTGGAAGGAACCTTAGAAGTCATCGAGTTCAAAACTCTCTTTTTACAGATGAAGAAATTGAAGCTCAAGAGAGTGACTTCCCCAGGGTCACCCAACCAGTGTGTGAGATGAGAGTCAAACCTAGTTCTTTGACTACAAGTGCAGGGGTCTGTTCCTTTTAACACATCACCTTTCAATGTATCATTCTTCCATTTCTGCCTGCAAAATACTCCATCACTTTAAACGTCTGCTTGCAACTTGTTAAATTCCAGTTTGGTTAACAATAGCCAGAGGCAGAGGATAGGGAAGAATGTTTTTGCTATATGACAGTTTTTTTGTAGATTTTTATTCCATTGATAATTAAATAGTAAGGTAAGATATGGAGTGTACTTGACATCAGCTAAATATAAGATACAGGGCTAGCTCAAGACCCAGCTACAATATATGACTTCAAATTCCTTACCCAGCACATCAAAACAATCCCTTTTGGGTCACTCCTGGCTACCACAGAACCATTTCAGAGAATCCAGTGACACTGCCATTCTCTCCCTTCATTGCTCATCTCTGATGTCTCTACTAGGAATAAGTGTACAGAACTTTTAAGTGTGGCAAACTGGATGGCCAGCATTGTCCAATAATGTTGTGGGTTCCTTTGACCCAATGTACCATTAATGAAAGAAATCATTCTCTTGGTCATTTGTAAGGACACTATATGATAGCAGCAGGGCCCTCCCCAGTCCTGACTTGTGTTTTGCCACTGGACCTTGATGACTCTGGAGGAGAGAGTGAAGCTGATTCAGATTTTGCAGTTTTGGGCACTTAAATCCAATTCACTTGCAAGTCAAGACATCACTCTCCTGACGTTTTTGGACCTGTTTGTGAACAAAAAACAAACAACAACAACAAATGCAAGTAAGTCAGAGACTCGTAAAGTTTGAAAGTAACTTTGGAGATAATTTTACAGATGGGGAAACAGAGACCCAGAAAGGTGACCTGCTGAGCATAATTAGACAGAAGCAAAGATAGGACTTGAACCCAGGTCTATGAACTCTCAGGTCAGAGTTCTCTCCATTATACCACACTGCTAATCATAATGATACATTCACTGAAATAGAGTTAATACTCAACCCAGATGGTTTTCACCAAGCTTGAAGTTCATGTAGGTCCTTGGCTTGACCTATTTAACTGTTGCCTTAGGGAGGGGAAATAATTTGGTAGAGAGGAGAGAAAAAATGACTGGAGTCAAAGGAACCTTTTCAAATCCTGCATCTGATGCTTACTAGCTATGTGATCATGGGCAAGTCACTTAATATCAGTTTCCTAATCTGTAAAATGAGAAAGTTGGAATGTGACACCTAAGAGCTCTCCCAGCTATCAGAATTACTGATATAGAAACACTGACTTCTTTAACTATATATAGGTCGAATTCTCAAACTTTTGAGAAGCACATCCTCTGCATCTGATATGACCTAGGCAGAATTCTGCCTCTGACTTTTTTTTTTTTTTGAGGGAATTGGGGTTAAGGGACTTGCCCAAAGTCACACAGCTAGATTGTGTGTGTGTGTGTGTGTGTGTGTGTGTGTGTGTGTGTGTGTGTTAAGTGTCTGAGGCCAAATTTGAACTCAGGTCCTCCTGACTCCAGGGCCGGTGCTCTATTCACTAAGCCACCTAGCTGCCCAGTGCCTCTGACTCTTAATGGATGTGTAACTCTGGGTGAGGCTCTTCACCTTTCTTCAGCTCAATAAATTAGGATAATAACTCCAACCACAGGGTTGTTATGAATCTTTTTTGCCAAACTTCATGCCTTTGCAAGTTTGAACCAGAGACTGTATGCCTGGAGGACTTATATCTTTCAACCCTGGAAATCCTGCCCAGGGACTTGAACCCTCCCCCTCCCTCTGCTATTCCTGTAATGACTGGTGAGTGCTTCACCATGGCTCACTGCTCTAAGAGGCTAAAGTCATACTTCATTTTCACCCTGCATTTTCTCTTTTCACCAGCTACCAAGTCATCATATGCATACCCTTCCCCCTTTTCCCTCCATTTTAGGTCTGGGAAGAGAATTATATCAACACTGTCATTGCTACTGGAATGGGAGTGTCAATTTATCCTTATGATTCCACTCATAGCCCTAGTAACTTTTAAGATTAAAATGCCCCTCCCTTTTTATATTCTTTCTTTCTTATTGGATTGCAAGTCTGTTGAGGGCAGGGGCCCTTTCTACTTTTTAATTTACTTCCCCAGAGTTTAGTACAATGCCTGGCACATATAATTGCTTGATATTCTTCCTTCCTTCCTTCCTTCCTTCCTTCCTTCCTTCCTTCCTTCCTTCCTTCCTTCCTTCCTTCCGTTCTTCCTCCTTCCTTTCAAAGTTCTTGGTGGACCTTAAAGTGCTCAATAACCATCCACTATCACTACTAGAAATATCCTCACTGGAGAAGATGAGGAACACAGATATTTGACTTAACTGAGGATTGGTTTCTAAACCCACCATCCAAACGGAATACAGAGCACCCAAGTCGTTAGTCCCAGAGCCTGGCTGTAAATAGTAGATCATGCATTTCCCCTGCCCCCACCTCAAATTTTATGGTGCAGGAGAGCATTTTTTTTTTGTTTTGCATTGAATATCTATATATAAAGTGAACGCCTGGTGGGTGGGCGTATGGGGGTGTTCACTCTTATTTAGTGTAATGTGAACATGTCAGAAGCATAGAAAATAGGAGAGAATTTTATGCAATGCTGTCAGTTCTCATGCCTGGTGCTTTTTTTTGCTGAGATGGTGCAGAGACGGCTCAAGCTTAATATCCATATCCATTTGATCTCGTCAGATCTGATCATTAACAAACACTGTTTGAATGATAGCTGTTTCCTGTCAGGCATTAGCCATCCAGCAGTACCCACATTTCCATATGTTTGGAACTGATATGACTCAGAGAGGCTAGGGAACAGTGGGAGGAAGGAAGCAATTTAAAGATGAAGGGGAAGAAGAGGCCAGGGGACAGACTTCAGTTTAATTCTAAGTTAGAATATATCTACATACCTTTCCCCTGGAAAGTTGTGGGTGGGTCCAGAGAGGTTATTTAAAAAAAAATAAATGCCGCATTATCTGAATGGCATGCAGCCTCATTATCCATAAGATGGGTGAAGTTAATTTGTCAGAAAAGCCTGAGGGTGGGCACTGGTGCTCAAGATAAAGCCAATACAGTAATATGAAGGAAATTAATAGACTCTAGAATGTTGGAAGAATGAGTGCAGCAGCAATTTGTGGAGGCACAGTGTTTCATGCAAGGATATTCTAAATGCATCTTTAATTTTAGGATGGGAAGAAGTAGAAGACATACCAATGAAGGTGCCCTTCCTCCTTCTTTCCCTTCATCCTTTCCTCTAGTATCCAGGATACGTAGACCCTTGGGGGTGCTCGGGAAGGAATGACATGAGGGTTCACACTGTTTGATTGACCCAAAACTTACTAATTATAAGTTTTACAAGGGGATAGAGGACCATCAAGTTCTACAATCTATCCTGACACTGCATCCCAAGATTCTCTGGGTCTTAGCCTCTGCTTGCCCCTACATGCTCCAGAATTGTAGACACTGTTATCAAATCTGTGTATGCACCATGTCAATTAGTCAATAAACATTTACAGATTAGAAATTTAGGTCCAAAAGGGTTTTGATTTGCCTGAGGTCACTGAGTGAACAATATAATTAAAATACCAAAACACAAAGTGCCAGAAGTTTTTGTCTTATAATGGAATTAAAGATCAGACACAGAGAAGAATTAGACTTTAGAAGTCATCTAGTCTATCACTCTCATTTTATAGCTGAGGAAACTCAGGTCCAAAGAAAGTAAATCACTCTCTTAACCTCAGACATCCTAGGCAGGATTTGAACGAAGTTGGAAGGAATGGTAAGAGGAAAGGCACAGAGGTGGGAAATCATGATATAGGATGGGTCTTGCCTAAGGGAACAATGATTAGTCTAGTTTGGCCAGAAAATACATGAGGAGAGTCATAACAAGGATAGAAAGGAATGTTCAATTCAAATTCAAGGACATAAAGAAAAATATAAGAATCAACTTTATATTCATTTTACTAGTAAAATTTTCTTCTTTATTATGAGCTTAACAAACATAAAAAAAGTTAACATTTCTATGTAATTTACTCAGCCCACTCTATCTGACCCAGACCCATCAGGCTGTATCATTTCATTTTCATGAAGTGACTAATACCCCCTCTCTCCCCTTCCACCTATAGCTTTGAGAACAGTAATCAAATCAATACTTAAAATTCTTAGAAATTATGTGTCAATCAAAGGTTTTATAACTCCAGTTATAAACTCTGTATTTTTCTTGATCCAAACACCTCTCCCTGACCACTACATTTCTTGTCTTCCTCTTTTAAAACATAGGATTCCAAGGGAAGGGACTATCTTGATTTTAGTACTTGTATCCCCAGCACTCAGCACAGCATATAGTAAATACTTAATACAGACTTTGAAAATTCATTCTACTGCATAAGAAATAATGAGCAGGTAGACTTCTGAATAATCTGGAAAGATTTACATGAACTGATGCTGAGTGAAGTGAGCAGAACCAGAAGAACATTGTACACAGTAACAGCAACATTGTGCAATGACTAAATTTGATAGACTTACCTCTTCTTAGTGATGCAAGGATCTAAGACAACTCCAAAAGACTCATGATGGAAAATGCTATCCACATCCAGAAAAACACACATGGAATCTGAATGCAGATCAAAGCATACTGTTTGCACTCTCTCTTTTCTGTTTTGTTTTTTCTTTCTCATGGTTCCTCCCATTGGTTCTAATTCTTCTTTACAACATGACTAATATGAAAATTTATTTAATATGAATGTACATGTGTTGTAGCAAGCACCCCAGCATCCCCAGGATGGCTGCCAACACAGGTTCTTAGATCTGCTTTTCTAAAGGAAAGCAACTCAAAAAGGGTTAACAATCTTACTTTAATCAATCAAACATATATCATTTACCTAGTTCAGGGGAAAAAGTCAGCATCCTGAACTTCAGAGAAAATACAAACAGAAATTACAAGCAGACAAAAAATACAGACAGAGAAAATAACACCATTCAGCAGACAGGGCTTCCAGCTGTCTGACCATTACATCCATACCTAGTCAGTTACCAGAGAGGGAAACACAAACATCTGGGTTTTCAAAGTCATGGGGGCTCAGGGTCTGCCCAGAGTCTTGTCTGGTCAATTCACACAACTCTTCCCAAAGTGAGTCCCAATGCAAAACCTCACATCAGGGTATATATAGCTTTCTCCAGGGTCAGAGCATATCACAACCCTCCTGACCCACTGCCTAATTACAAAATACCAAGGTGTGGGTCTTCCTGAAAAACAATCCACCCCTAAGCAAGCATCTCCTGTGGGCTCTGCTCCACCCTTCAGCAAACTCCTCCCACCACAGGCTCCATGTAACCACATTCAGCCTATTACAGGGCAGTGTATGTTTTCAAATCAGGGAAGGTCCTCAAATTCACTTAGGCTTATTAAGGGTCAGGGAAGATCTTCAAATCCCCTTACCATTACAACATATATAGCCCATATCAGATTCTGTGCCATCATGGGGTGGGGGGAGGGAAGAGAAAATCTTATGGAAGTGAATGTTGAAAAGTAAAAATAAATGAATATTTTAAAAATGAAAATTCATTCATTTATTCATTTTATGTGAACTTGTGATTCTACATTGTATAAACTTCTTTTTAAAAGGTATGCATTACATTTAACAAGATAATAACAAATTTGCCCTGCTTGTCTGTCTTCTGAATTTTCTTGTAATCTCATCTACATATTTTAAAAATGTTTTGATACTCTTCTTATCTTTGCATCACTATCACCACTCCTGCTTCCCACCCCACAGTTCTCCTTTTCTGTTCAATAAAATCCCTCCCTTAAAACAAATTAATATGGTCAAGAAAAACAAATTCATGCAATGGTCTTCTGAGAAAGTATGTTTCATTCTGCTTTTGGAGTCTATCACCTTTCCACTAAGAGGAGGGAAACATGCCTTCTTATCAGTCTTCTTGCATCAGCATTGGTCACTGCCTTTATCTGAGTTCTTTTTTTTTTTTAAAGCAATTGGGGTTAAGTAACTTGCCCAAGGTTACAGGGCTAGTCATTATTTATGCATGGGTGCTCATTTTCTGAGGTCGGATCTGATCTCGGGTCATCCCAACTCCAAGGCCGGCGTTCTTACTCACTGCGCCACCTAGCCACCCCTTTAGGGCAATTGGGGTTAAGTAACTTGCCCAAGGTTACACGGCTAGGTTTTTGTCTGTGTGGATTAAGTGTCGGAGGCCGGCTCCGAACTCAGGTCCTTCTGACTCCAGGGCTGGCGCTCTATTCACTGCGCCACCTAGCCGCCCTGATCTGAGTTCTTAAATTGGTCAAAATTGTTTCTCTTTACATGACTGTAATTATTGTATAAATTGTTCTGGTTCTTCTCACTTCATGCTGCATCCATTCATACAGATTTCCCTAGATTTCTCCAAATCTCTCCTTTTTTGTAATTTCTTATGACATAATATTCCATTATATTCCTATACTATAATTTATTCAGTAAGCCTCCAATTATAGGCACCCACTTTGTTTCTAGTCCTTTGCTATAACAAAAAGTGCTTCTATAAATATTTTTATACATCTGAGTCTTTGATATCATGAGGGTATATGCTTAGCAATAGTGTTTCTGGGTTAAAGTATATGCATAGTTCAGTGATTTTGGAGGTATAGTCCCAAATTATTTTCCGGAATGGTTGGATCAATTATACATTTTACAAATGCATCAGCATATTCTCTAAAGACCCTTTAAACTATTGTCTAATTTTATACTTTTAAGTTAATTTCCCAATTTATTCTTGTTTTTTCCTACCCCAAGTCTTTTCTCCTTCTAGCTGTTGTGAAGACTGGATTTAATCCATATTATATTACATGCAATTATCTATGTTTTAGAGGGATGTTCAACACAACTGACATAATTTAATGCAATCAATTTATGTGATTTTTTCCTTTTTAATATCATTATGATGACTCTCTAGACTAGTTATGAACTTCTTTTCAGGAGGCTCAGTAATGTACTAGCACAATTTCATCTACTTCTGGAAGACTTTACCACTTCAACAGGAAATCTGTTCCATTTAGACTATATACTGTATATCTTTAATGCAGTTGCAAATATCTATGGCATAGAGATGTCAAACTCTCTGCCACTGGGCAGCAAGTGGCCAGACAAACTCTCTAATGTATGCTGAACCTGATTAAAACATATTGGAAAATGTTTAATAAAATAAATACAAATACAATACAACACAGATAATGTTAATTTGTCATTTTCTATGTCAATATGCTGCCTTTAGGGATCCATTTCTATTTGAGTTTGAAACAGCTGCTTTCGAGAACAGGTTATATCACTTTGATGTTTCTATTGCTGTCTATCAAAGAATTTTGTATTATTTTAACATATCCATGGAACATATCTTGTGGGAAGAGAACTTTCTAAGACCATAATTTACTCTGTTGAATCACTATTTTCTTTAGTCAAGAAACAGAGTAGATTCAAAGTATATTCTCTGAACCCTTCAGTGAATTGTGTGACTATAAAGAGTGGGTTGATCACATAGGCAAAGAAACATGAGATAAACAAATTTAGAGACATCTCTATTTAATATGTTCATATGGACTATTTGTTCCTGATCTGTGGTAGAGCCTTCTGAGTTCTTATTGGTTTGATCAACCACAGTGATCAGACACATTGTACCTTGATCCTGACACAGTGATATCATTTTGGTCCTCTTTGAGCATGAAGGAGAAGGACAACAATCAACCAACCATTACATATAAAATAAATATGTGCAAGATACATATAAAGTGGGTAAATGGTAACCTTAGAATAAAAAGTTTTGGAGCAATAATCAAAACCACTTGGTACTGGCTAAGAAATAGAGGGGTAAATGAGTGGAATTGGTCAGGTACACAAGACATAGTAGTCAATGATTATAGAAATCACTGTTTGATAAACCCAAAGACCTCAGCTTCTGGGAAAAGAACTCACCATTTGACAAAAACTGCTGGGAAAACTGAAAAATAGTATGGCAGAAACTGGACATAGATCAATATCTGACACTGTATATCTGAATAAAGTCCAAATGGGTACATGATCTGGGGATAAAGTCTGATACTATTAACAAATTTGGGGAGCAAAGAATAGTTTATCTGTCAGATTTTTGGAGAATGGAGGAATTTATGTCCAAACAAGAGATAGAGAACATTATGAAATGCAAAATGGATAATTTTAATTACATTAAATTGGAAAGTTTTTGCACAAAGTCAATGCAACCAAGATTAGGAGGGAAGCAGAAAACAAGAGAAGAATTTTTACAACCAATGGCCTCATTTCTAAAACATACAGATAACTGAGTCAAATTTACAAGAATACAAGTCATTCCCCAATTGATAAATAGTCAAAGGATATGAACAGGCAGTTTTCAGAGGAAGAAATTAAAGCTATCTATAGTGATATGAAAAAATACTCTAAATCATTATTGGTTAGAGAGATACAAATCAAAACAACTCTGAGGTACCACATCATACCTATCAGATTGGCTAACATAGCAAAACAGGAAAATGATACATTTTGAAAAAGATGTGGGAAAGTTGGAATATGAAGTCATTGTTGGTGGAGCTGTGAGCTGATCCAACCATCCTGGAGAGCAATTTGGAACTATGCCCAAAGGGCTATAAAAATGTACATGCCCTTTGAGCCAGTAATACCACTTCTAGGACTATATTCCAAAGAGATCATAAAATGGGAAAAAGACCCACATGTACCAAAATACTTATAGCAGATTTTTTTATGGTGGCCAAGAACTGGAAACTGAGGGGATACCCATCAACTAGGGGATGGCTAAACAAGTTGTAGTATAACCATGTAATGGAATACTATTGTGCTAGAAGATATGATGAACAGGCAGACTTTAGAGAAATCTGGAAAGACTTCTATGAACTGATACTGAATGAGGGTAGCAAACCAGGAGACTATTGTACACAGTAACAATATTCTGGACTGATTTTGATAGACTTAGCCCTTTTAAGCAATGCACGGACCTAAAACAATTCAAAAGGACACACAATGGAAAATGCTAGCCACATGCAGAGAAAGAACTACATATGGAGTCTGAATGCAGAGTGAAGCAGACTTTTTCTTTTTTGTTTATTTTTATTTTTTTGTCTTTCTCATGGGTTTTCCCATTCATTATAATTCTTCTATGCAAATGACTAATATGAAAATGTGTTTAAAAGGAATGTATGTGTAGAGTCCATATTAGATCACAAGCCATCTTGGTGAAGGGAGAGGAGAAAGGGAAGAAAATTTAAAACTTATGGTAGAGAATGTTGAAAACAAAAACAAAAATTAATTTTTTAAAAAAAGAATGAAAATGGGGGTGGCTAGGTGGTGCAGTGAATAGAGCACTGGCCCTGGAGTCAGAAGGATATGAGTTCAAATCTGGTCTCAGACACTTGACCCACTTACTAGCCATGTGACTTTGGGCAAGTCACTTAACACCAATTGCTCTCCAAAAAGAAAAAAAAAATAACAGAATGAAAATGGAAGGGACTGGGAAAGGGCTCCCATAGAAGGGAGCATTTGAATTTAATTCTGGAGGAAGCCAAGAATTCTAGGAGGCAGAAATTAGGAGGGGGCGGGGCTGAGGGAAGATGGTGGAGTAGAAACAGCACTTCCACAGGTCTTCAGCCCACACCACTTCAAAATTATGTAAAGGGGGACTCTGAACAACCTCTGGAGCTCCAGAACCCACAAAACGACACAGAGAAGCTAACCTCCCGCTGAGGACAGCCCGGCAGCACAGCAGGAAATGGCTAGCGAAGCATGCTGGGAGTCGACAATGCAGCACTCTGGAAGCCGAGCCCAGGACCACATGAGTTAGAGGTTTTAGCCCCAGGGCAGCTGGACCAGCAGCTGGCTGTGGGACCCCAGAATACTAGCTGCTGTGGCTTTTCCAGAATTACCAACACATAGATGCCTAGGACAAGGTAAGAGGTTAGTGCCCTATGGACTTTGGGACCAGTATTTGGGGAACGTGTCAGCTTCTTCCCCTGGGGGTGAAAAGCTACTGAGGAGACATGGCACAGATGCCATTTTGCAGCTTCAGTTGGTGCTTCAGCTCCTGCCCTGCAAACTGTAGGGGGATCCGGTGATCAGTCTGGGGGAGTAATCGCTCTTGCTTTAACCTCACTGGATCTGGATTGCGGTCTGGGGTGGAGGTTTTGGGGTGTGTATCCAGCTTGCCAGAGTGTGTGGGGGCTTCAGGGAGGGCACCCAACTAATACCTCCTGCAGCTGAGACCTCCCCAGCATTTGGGATGGAAGCTCCCCTGGCTGGTGGCAGAGTCCTACTGTGGCAAAAAAGCCCAAAGTCAAGTAATTAAGTGGCAACATGCCTAGGCAAAGGAAACAAAATAAACAGAAATTCAACATTAGACTCCTATTTGGGGGGCAAAGAGGATTGAAGCATGGAACAGGAGGAGGACTGGGAGGTCAGAAATCCTGCACCAAAAGCCCCAAATGAAAATACAAGTGGGTTACAGGCCATAGAGGACCTAAAGAAGGATTTCAAAAACCAAATAAGAGAAGTGGAGGAAAAATTGGGAAGAGAAATGAGAAGGATGCAGGAAAAGTATGAAATGAGAGTAAATAGCCTGACTGAGGAAAATAACACTTTAAAAAATAGACCAACCCAAATGGTAAAGGAGGCTCAAAAGGGCAATGAGGAGAAGAATGCCTTAAAAAGCCGAATTTGCCAGATGGAAAAAGAGTCTCAGAAGCTCACTAGGGAGATTCATTCCTTGAGAGTTAGACTGGAGCAAATGAAAGCTAGTGACTTTATGAGAAATCAAGATGCTGTTAAACAGATCCAAGCTATTGAAAGAATAGAAGGCAATGAGAAATATCTCATGGGAAAAACCACTGACCTGGAAAATAGATCCAGGAGAGATAATTTAAAAATTATTGGACTACCTGAAAGCCATGATCAAAAAAAGAACCTAAAAATCACCCTTCAAGAAATTCTCAAGGAAAATTGCCCTGATGTTTTAGACCCGGAGGGTGAAAGAAAGTTGAAAGAATCCACCTCCTAAAAAAGATCCCAAAAAGAAAACTCCTAGGAATATTATAGGTTCCAGAATTCCCAGATCAAGGAGAAAAAACTACAAGCAGCCATGAAGAAATAATTTCAATATTGTGGAAACACAATCAGAATAGCCCAGGACCTGGCAGCTTCTACACTGAGGGATTGAAGAGCATGGAATATGATATTCCAGAGGGCAAAAGAGCTGGGACTGAACCCAAAGGTCACCTACCCAGCAAAACTGAGTATTTTGTTTCAGGGGAAAATATGGTCATTCAGTGGAATAGAGGACTTTCAAGCATTCTTGAGGAAAAAAACCAGAGTTGAATAGAAAATTTGACATCCAGACAAAAGAAGCAAGAGATGCTTGAGAAGGTAATCAGGGAAAAGAAATCAAAAGGAACTTATCAAAGTTGAACTATTTACATTCCTATATGGATAAACAATACTGTGACTGATGAAACCTTCCTTATTATGAAAATAATTAAAAAAGAGTATATGGCCATATGAATACATATGTGAATGTGTGTATATATGTTTACAGGTATACATGGATAGAGGGCACAGGTTGAATTTGTTGGGAAGGGATGATACTTAAGGGGTGAAGTTAAGAGGTGAGAAAGGAATGTGGCAAGAGGAGATGGGGAGAGACAGAGTGGGGTAAACTATTTCATGTAGAAGAGGCAAGGGGAAGTTGTTGCGGGGAGGGAAAGAGCAGGAAGGCAAAAAGGCAAAACCTTATTCTCATTGAATTTGGCTCAGGGAGAGAATGACATACATACTAAATGGGATATCTCACCCTACAGGAGAGTAGGGGGGAGAGCGATGAGAGGGGGGGATGATGGAAGGGAGGGCATTCTGGGGGGAGGGGAGGTTGGAGGCACCCACTTTTGAAGAGGGACAGGATCAAAGTAAGGAATGGACCAGGTCGGGGGGTGGGATGGAAATATAGCCAGTCTTTTACAATATATCTACTATGGTAATGTACTATAATGTACTATATATAATGTACTATAATTTAGCTATACATGTACAACATATACTGAATTGCTTATCTTCCTAGCAGCAGTGGGTGACAAGAGACAAAGGGAATGGATCTGGAAAATTAAATGTTTCAAATATATATAAATACTATTATTAATACTATTTTGCATGTAATTGGGAGATAAGATGTGCAGGCATTGGGGCACAAAGATTCATCTTGCCCTAATGGACAAGTAGAATGGGATATGGGAGAAGATATGGGAGAGAGCAGATTGGATGAAGGGATATCCTGTGGGACTGCTATTCTGGGGTGGTGCGTGGGGGAAAATGGGAAAAAATTGTAACTCAAAATCTGGTGGAAATGAATGATGTAAACCAGAATAAAGCATTAAAAAAAAGAAATTAGGAGGGAAAGCATTCCAGGTATGGAAGACAACCAGGATAAAGGCATGGACACAAGAGATAGAGTATTGTATGTGAGGAAAAGCCAAGGTCTTGAGTGTGTATAAGGAAGTAGAGTGGAAGATGACTGGAAATGTAAGAATAGACCAGACTGTAAAGAATTTTAAAATACAAAACATGTGACTTTACATTTAATCTTGATGGGATAGAGTGCCACTGTTGTTCACTGAATGTGTGTGTGTTCATGTGTGCATGCGTGTATACTTCTGATAAGATAACACCTACGTTTTAGACAACTTTATATGTAGCATAGCAGTTTGCATTGGTGAAGGAAATTTTCTCACTGGAAGTTTCTTATACCAAGGAAATTATAGATAAGGTTCTTACCTCCTCCTCCCCACCCCCAAAAGAAAAAATCATGGAATCACAAAATCATAGAGTCAAAGAGAAACAAAGAGGTTGCTACCAAGTTCAACCCATTCCATCAGTGATATTAACTATAATATTCCCAGCAAGTGACAATCTAGATGTGATCTGACCATGGCAGAGGGCAGTGGATTTATCATCAGCTGATATCCTAAACTCTCTAATTCTGTTCTAGTTCTGACTCTCCTAATAGAATCCAGAAACCCATCACTTTTCGTGGTTGATCTTACCACACAATTAACATATATAGTTGGTAAAAAGTCACTAAAACACCAACATTCTTAAAAATATGAATTGCTATTGAGACATGCTTGCCCCATCTTTTTTTTTTCTTTTTGGAGGGCAATTGGGGTTAAGTAACTTGCCCAAGGTTACATGGCTAGGTTTTTGTTTGTGTGTGTTAAGTGCCTGAGACCGGATCCGAACTGAGGTCCTTCTGACTCCAGGGCTGGTGCTCTACACACTGCACCACCTAGCCACCCCCAGCCCCATCTTTTTACTTGAAAACTTTATTTTTTTGAACCCGTGTAGTATCCTTAAAATATATCTTAACTAAATTTAATTTTGTTAGATTTCACTCATCATTTAGCCCTAACTGCCATCTTTTTTTAGTGACCAGTCCTGGCTTCATGCTGTCTACAAATTTGATAAGCATTTGATCTACAGTATTTCTTCATCCAAGTTATTGATACACAAGTGCTAAGTAGTCCAAGGCTAAGGATAGATTCCCTGGACTACTTCTCCAGAGATCTACCTCTAAGACGACATTAAGCTGTCAGTCTTTATTGTGGCCATCCAGCTAATTCCAAATTCAGATAACTATATTATTTTCTAACCCAAATTTCTCCATCTAGATTGTATGTATATCTTGAAAGTCTTCACCAAATCCTTTGCTACAATCTTGGCGTAAACTATGAATGGAAAAGTCCCTCATTTTTCAGTTAAGGAACACTGTTAAAATACAATTAAGTTAGTTAATCAGTTTGTCAATAAATAAGCATTTATTAAATACTTACTATGGTAAGGCACTTTGTTAATTTCTGGAAACAAACAAACAAAAAAAAGCAAAGAAGGAAATAATCCTTACTCTTGAAGATCTTAGAGCCTTTATATACAAGAAATATATATCAGAACATACAGAATACACACATACATATATTCACACAAAGTAAAATAAATACATTTATAAAATAAAAAAGTTAAATAAAAATAAATAGAAGGTAGTAAGTTATAATAATAGTTAAATAAAAATAAATACAAGGTAGTCTGTGATAATCTTTAATAACTGGCAGAGTCTCTATAATCATGTATGCAGTTTGTTGAGTATCTTGGGATATCATTCATCTGGACCTGGTGTCTTGAAGTTGTGGAGGACTTCCAGGGTGGGTTACTGACTTCTGTCCATCATCTATTATCCACAATTCATCCACCTCATGCAGTGGGCCCAATCTTTCTTTGATCCTCCTCTTTTTCTAACCTAGCTTTAAAAAAAAAACAACAACTATTTTGAGTTATGTTATCCTAAACATCAATCATCAGTATCAGTTAATATTGAGTTTTAGCACTTCTGATATTTTTTCTGAGGACTATACTACAGACTTGTATTCATTTTCACATACCTGCTCTTGATAAGGACCCCTATGCATACAAATATATGTAGCAGCTCCTTTCATAGCAGCAAAAAATTAGAGACTAAGGGGATACACACCTATTGGATAAGAGCTAAACAAATTATAGTATAAAATGTAATGGAATATTATTGTATCATAAGAAAGGATAAAATGGATAGCTTCAGAGGAAATGGAGGTGACCGATATGAATTGATGTGAAGCACAAGGAGAAAAATTAGAAGAATAATTTATGCACTAAGTTGAAAGACTTTGGAAAACAACCTTGAAAGACTTATGGTCAATGCAATGACACACCATGATTATAGAAGACCAAAGATGAAGCATTCTTTTCACTTCTTGTAAGAGATGATGGATTCAAAATGCACAATGAAATACTTGACTGAATATTTGATTTCAGGGTTTTCTTTTTCTTTTTAGTTTAAATGCCTGGGGGGGTAGAAGGAAGAAAGAACAAATGCTAATTAACAAAGAAAGAAAGGCATTTTGATCACCTGATCTTGCTATATACATGTATGTACATATGTATGTATATGTGCACATATATGCATGTATGTGTGTATATCTCTACTTATCTATTTGCCTATAATTTTAGCTAGTGAATGCCCTGTCCAGCCACATCTTTTTACAGAGATTTTTTTTCTTCCAAGGAGTGAGTGGTTTCTGTTTGCATATTTAGAATTTCATTCTTGAGAGCTTCTCTTCCTCCTTGGCCTAAGTTTCCTCATAGAATTTAGGTAAGCCTTGAGATCCTACCTATATTTTTTTCCTCCCTGAATTCATTGAGATCTGCTATTTTAAAGTCTATGGAGCAAAACAAATTATCCCCGGTTTTCATCTTTCTCTATCATAAATTCCATGATGAAGGATTCACTTCTCCCCAAGGTTCTCAGTTTTCCTACAATAGCAACCAATTATATCTTGCTGCTCAGAATTAAGTACAGATTTAAGTACAGATTAGCAATTTCTCTCATGACTTCTTTTACCCTTTGAAAGTACAGGTAAAAGTAAGAATTAAGGCAAGTCAAGAATTAAAGGTGTTCAACATCATAAAATTCTTTCAATGACTTGCATTGACATGGTAAAGGTTATGTTCAATATTGCATTTTTTATAGTACAAATTGAACTGAAGTATAAAGTTAAAAAAAAGTCATTTAAAGTAGCAAGCTGCTACCTCATCAGTCACTTGGCAGGCCTTCAGTACATCAGAAATATATGTCAACTATTGTTTCCCATTCCTAGTCATCCACAAAATAGAGAAGCACAAGCCTCCAATTCTATAAATGATTTGCCATCAGTAAAAGTTAAATTTGGTTGTGCTAAAAATGCATTTTTGAATCATGATTTTAAGGTAAGACTCATAAAAATCACAAAATTATAGAGCTGACCTTTTAAGCACATAGACCACAGAATGGAATCCAGCAATGGTGTGGTAGTATGATGGCTAGATTTGGAACCAAAAGTTTTGGGTTTGAATTCTGTATCTGTCACTAAGTGTGTGTCAATGGGGCAAGATGCTTAACCTCTTTGTAATTCACTTTCTTTATCTGTAAAATGAAGATGATAATATCTGTACTGCCAACTGCACAGGCATCTCACAAAGGAGAAAATGAATATAAAGCTTGATTTTGTAAATGCTTACTTTCTATATAGAATACTCGAAATGACCTTCAGGAATTATCTAGTCCCAATTCCATCAAAACTAAACACTTTTAGAATTCCAGGCAGATAACAATACAAGTTCATGTTTAGGTGGGGCAACTCTTTTCTAGCCTCACTATAACCCTGTGTATGTACAGCAGTTATTATCATTTCCATTTTAAAGATAAGGAATTGTCATTTCAGCACTCAGAACCCTTCATAGTCTATCCCACTCCTCCCTTTTCAGTCTTCTTATACCTTACTCCTTGACACATATTCCTTGATCACTGATCAACACTGATGTTCTGTTGTTCCATGAACAAGGCACTCCATCTCTTGACTCTGGCTCTCTCCCATGCCTGGAATTCTTTCCCTTTCACTCTGACCACAAACTTCTCTGGTTATATTCTCTGGTTATATTCACAATTCTAATTATTAAAAATTTATTCCTCATATTAACCAAGATCTGTCTCCTTATAACTTCTACCTATGAGGCTAATTCAGGCCTCTGGAGTTATAAAAACTGTCAAATATCTCTTCCACATAACATCCCTTCAGATTTCAACAGAAGAGAGCTATCATGTTCCAATCCAATCCAATCCAATCCAATTCAACAAGTCTACTCTGTTCCAACAAAATTTCTTCCTTTTACATGAAGCTTTCCCTTAACTCCTCTTAATTCCAGGCCTTGTCTTCTTTTAATTATAATATTTTGAATTCTCTTGTATATAGCTTTCTTTGTATACATTTGTTTGCATTTTATCTCCCCCATTAGACTGTAAGCTCCTGGAGGGCAGGAACTGTCTTTTGCCTCTTTTTGTATCCCCAGTGCTTAGCACAGTGCCTGGCACATAGTAGGCACTCAATAAATGTGTTGAATTGAATTGAATCACAGAGAGTTTCTATAACTTGGCAAGGTTATGTGGTTATTAAATGGAAGAGTAAGGTAATTTTGCCTCAAGTTAATACCTCTTTCTACCAATGCATCAGCAAGAACTTATTAAACACTTATTATAGGTCAGGCTAAGTGCTGGAGATACAATAATAACGGTCCCCATTCTCAAGAAACTTAAGTTCCACTGGGAGGAAGCACTATATTCACAATTCTAATTATTAAAAATTTATTCCTCATATTAACCAAGATCTATCTCCTTATAACTTCTACCTATGAGGCTAATTCAGGGCTCTGGAGCTATAAAAACTGTCAAATATCTCTTCCACATAACATCCCTTCAGATTTCATCAGAAGAGAGCTATCATGTTCCAATCCAATCCAATCCAATTCAACAAGTCTACTCTGTTCCTCCAAATCAGGGCTTTTAAACCGTTTTTGTGTCATGGAAATTCTTGGCAGTCTGGTGAAGCTTATGTACCCCTTCTCAGCATAATGTTTTAAAAAGTATAAAATAACATTAAGATTAAAAAAGAGGGCAATTATATTGACAGAAAGATGTAATTATCCTATTCCCAATTCATGGATCCTTTGAAGTCTACCCATGAATCTCAGATGAACCCTCCCTTCCTCCTCTGCCAACTAAACATCTCCAATTCCATCAACTATTCTAGACATTCACTAGCTGTGGGACTAGGCAAGTCACTTACCCTATGTTTGCCTCAGTTTAGTCACCTTTAAAATGGAGATAATTATAGCCTTTACCTCCCAGGGTCATTGTGAGGATCAAATGAGATATTCATTGTAAAGTGGTCAATGGCACATAGTAGGAGCTATATAAATGTTAGCCCTTATTAATAATGTTTATAGTCCACTCATCCTGGTTATGTCTTTTGATAACTTTGACTTTGATCTAAATTTAAAACTTTAACTTACATTTCTGCTGATTAGTGATTTGGAAAATTTTTTTTCCTTTATGGTTATAGATTTCCTGGATCAAAGTCAACCAGTTTGTTAAGATAGTGTTCCAAGGAGACCACGATACTGTAGTCAGCCAAGCAACAAGCATTTATTATGTGCTTATATATGCCAGGCACTGTGCTAAGCCCTAGGAATACAAATACTAGCAAAAAGAAAGACGGTCTTGCCCTCAAGGAGCTTTCATTATGGTTTGACCAGCCCATGCAGAAGTATCACCATTCTTGTTTTGGGTGCAGGTTTCTGTGAAGCATGGCTTAGTAGAAAACAACATTCGAACCTAAGAACAAAGAAGGAAGGAAGGAAGGAAAGAAGGAAGGGAAAGAGGAGGAGAGGAAGGAAGGAGGGAAGGAAGAAGGCAAGAAAAGGAAGGAAGAAAGAAGGAAGGAAGAAGGGAAGGAAGGAAGGAGGAAGGGAAGGAAGGAAAGGGGGAGGGAAGATGTTTGATGGTAGGCAAGTCACAAACTCTCCCAACCTTTATTGCCTCATAAACAAAATGGGGATAAAAATATTCACTCTAGGCTTATGTGTCATAGAGTTGGAAGGGACTTGATTCACAGGACTATTGTCAGGAAATAATTATGTAAAATACAGTGCACTATATAAAAGGGAGTGGTTTCTTTTACATGTTGTTTACAAGTTGTCTTCTCCATTAGACTAAAAGCTCTTTGAGAGTGGGGAACTGGTTTTCCCCCTTTCTTTGTATCCACATCACTTAGTACAGAGACAGACTCATACCAGGTGCTTAATAAATACTTGCTGACTATTAAATTGACTGAATGACTGGTGACAAACTTGCTGAGACAGCCCAAGATTCTATTAGCTGTTCTGGCTGTCATGTCATACTGTTGCCCCATTTTGAGAATGCTACCAACTAAATGTTTTTTTTTCCACATGAACTATTTTTAAACTAGGTCTTCCCCATCCTGTACTGATTGAGTTCAAGTCCTAGATTTTACATTTATTCCCTTTCTATTTCCCTTTAAATATAAGATTGGGCTCATCATTTCAGCTGGCTGAAATCTTTGCAATTTAATTTTGTCATGCATTTCTGGTTCAAGTGAACCAATCCCATAAGACTTCATTACCCCCAGGTGAACTAGGCAAAAGAAGGATAGTTTCTGAACCTACAAAATGAAGATGGAACTCTGCCATCAACTCTGCCACCAAGGCACAGTCACTTGGGACATCACAGTCTACAATAAAAGCCAGCTTGTTTTATCATTATATTCCACATATAAGGCAGTGGAGAGTGTCAGTGTGGTCAACATCAGAGGCCAGTATCACACTCAGGAATATTTGAGTTCAAATCTTGCCTCAAACATATACTGCCTAAGTGACGCTGCATAAATCTCTTACCTTTTCAGTGTATCAGGCAATTTTCTAAGACAATTTTCTAACGTAGAATAGTTGCTATTTAGCATTGGTGGGAGGAGTTTCCTTACCAATGAAATCTGTTTTTTCCCTTTTTTTCTTCTGTCCCTTCTTCCTTCCTTCCTTCTCTCCCCTTCCCTTCCTCCCTCCCTCCATCCCTCTCTTCCTTCCTTCCTTCCTTCCTTCCTTCCTTCCTTCCTTCCTTCCTTCCTTCCTTCCCCTTTTCTTACCTTCTTTACTTAAAATTTTTTAAAGCAGTAGGAAAAATAATCATAAATCTAGAGCTAGAAGGGGATTCAGGGATCCCCCAATACAACCTTTTCATTTTATAGAAGAGGAAATTAAAGTCCAGAGAGACTATGGTTTACCAAGTATAACATGTAGTAAATATGGCAGGATTTAAACCTAGGGCCTCTAACTTGAAAGTTTGCAATCTTTCCACTATCTCCTAAAACTATGCTATTCTCAGTGCTCTAACTAGGAGTTCTGGGACCAAGGACAAGTTCAAGTGGAAAGGGGAAAGGGTGAAGTGGGTGGAGATAGAGATCCTGAGGCTGGTGTGCTCTTACTCTTCATTCTGGTTCCTAGCATCCCATGAGACTCAGGCCAGGTGGCACCAGACAGTCTGTCCCTATGTAAGTATAGTTGCATAGGCACAGTGGTGGGTGAAAACCAGTGGGAGATGGGAATAACAATGTCACCACACTCAGATGCCATAGTCCCAGAAGAATAAGGAGGGAGAGACAGAGAGAAGTAAGTTTCCTCCCAGACACCCATCATAATACAAATCTACAAGCAGGAACCCTGGAATGTTGGCACCCCACTATTGTTAGCTCTGGCCATTCTCATTATCTTGATCTTGAATGGGTGTGTATGTATTGTAAGAAGTCATCTTTGCAATATCTTCCAAATGCCAAAAAACCAGGAGCAGAAGCTTGAATTTCCAGTAGGCCAGGCCCTTTCCTCATTAGTTGCACTCTCAGGGTATTACTGGGATAGGTTATGGAAGCAGCTTCATTATAATGAAATAAAGATGGAGACAGGATTCCTTAAATCTCTTCTAAATTAGGCTTGGGGTTTGTTGGTTGACAATAAGAGTGTGTGTGTGTGTGTGTGTGTGTGTGTGTGTGTGTGTGTGTGTGTGTGTGTGTGTGTGTGTGTGTTGAGATGAGAACCCTGAGTGTTTTAGTTTCCTTCTGTGTACTTTAGGGCCATGGCTAGGATGAACAGAACTCTCCCCTTCCCTGCTCATTGCTAT
Source organism: Gymnobelideus leadbeateri (assembly GCA_011680675.1). NCBI lineage: Eukaryota > Metazoa > Chordata > Mammalia > Diprotodontia > Petauridae > Gymnobelideus > Gymnobelideus leadbeateri. Next base: position 208,482 of record WOXC01011970.1, read on the forward strand.
GTTTGCTCCCACAGAGGTGTCCTTTTATGTCACCTCTGCCCCCTCTATGCAAATGCTCCTACCCCCTCCCTAGAACTGTCCCCTTGAGGGAAAGGACTTCTTACAGCTGGTCAAAGAGCCCTCTGCTTCTGTCTCCTGTTCCTTGCCACTTCCTTTATCAGGGAATTCTTGGCTGCCTCAGCACCAGGAGACAGCTGCTCTCCTTCTGGTTTCCATGGAGACCTTAGCATGATGTAAATGGGGGCTACAGAGGAGAGAGAGGGAAAGGAGCAGAGGAGGGAGTGTTTGTATTTAAATGAGGGGAAGTGGGGGAGGGGAATAGAAAGGGGAGGAGAGAGAAGATGAGGGCTAAGGAGAAACTTGCACTTTGCTGCGCTAGAGCTGGTGAAAGGGAATATGAAAAATCCCTTTGGATTACTGAATCACATCACGCACGCAAGGGAAAAAAAATCAGAGGAAGAAGCAGCAGGGCACAGAGCGGGGTGTTTATTTCATGCCTGAGATATATATATTTTTAAAGAAGCGGTTTCCTATTTCAGGATGCCAGGGACAGAATTCCCTAGGAGCTTAGGGGACCCTTCCCCCTTCTTTGAAATGGCCTCAGAGAAGTAACATTTCCCCCTTCTCCTTAGGGAGGCTGGGGAGCTGTGTCAATGCCCTCAGGCCCTCTTTCCAGCAAATGTCTGCTATTGGTGGCAGAGGAGTCACACCCTTCCCTTTCATCTTCTGTCCCTTTCCCACCTCTCCTACCCCACCCCTTCTCCAGAGCTATGGGGAGGAGCAGGTGCTTTTGTTGACTGGGGCTGCTTGGAATCTTAGAGCCAGGGCAATGAGGAGGGTGGGTTGAGGGTCTGGGGTGTGGATTGAGGTTGCATGGCACATGAATTCTGATAGTGTCAATTCTAATAAAGGTCCAGCCCTGTGAATGCTAAATGTGGCTTAGTGATTGAATCCTCAGAGAGGATCTGCGGCAGAAATCTCCATCAGAGGGCTAGCCCTCACCCTTAAAATATTAAGCAGGTGGCTGTGCCGACTTCTAGCTGGAACTCCTGCAGTGTCTGAGAGCTCAGTCTTCAGCTAGGAATACTTGTGCCTCGGTAACTGACATAGATAACTGAAAGCCACGGGGATTTGGGGAAAAACAAATAACCAGAAAACTTCAAACTACAAGAAAAAAGATCAGCACATAAGCCAAGCACAGCCAAAAAAAGTTTTGGTACAACTCCTCTCCCTGCCACCACTCCCCAACAGGGCTTTGCACAAGGAAGACCATTATAAAGAGTTAGTTTACTTCCAGGGATACCCAGAGAAAGTAGGGGGAGGAAAATGAAAAAAAAAAAAAAAAAACCAAAAAACCTTTTGCATTATATGTCTCTGAGATCTAGTCTTTTATGATCTGTATAGTAGAGAGGAGACTGCAAACTGCCACAGAGCATAATAGAAAAGGAAATAGGATGAGATGCCCTTCTGCTCAAAAACACCAATTCCAGAGACTTATTTGATAGCAAGTAACCCAGTGAGCTAATCTTACTGTATACCTTTCCCCTCAGTGGACCTGCTGTGGCCATTGCTGCAATTTATAAGCTATGGTGATCTCAGTTTAGCCTCCATTCAATTTTTATCTCTTGCTAAATCACTTTCATTTTGGCAAGGTTAATGGTTTCATCTTAAGTCAGACTCAGGAGTGGGAATAGAGAAAAAAGATGGTGTTCACCAAGGCTAGGAACCTGGGGACCAGAGAAGAATCCCCAAGGTTTTGGGTGGGAGACTTTCCCACCCCATAGGGGTAGGGGAGGGCTGCCCTACAGGAGAGGTGCTGATGAGAAAAGTCAGAGTTCATCATCAGAGCTTTGTCTTGACTGCGAGAACTGGTAACAAAGTTGTGACTGTCACTGAATAGGCTTTCAGAATATCTAGAATACCTGTCTGTAATTGTCTAAGTGAATGCTTTCATAAGCAGCAAAATGTCACCCAAAGTCTTGATGATAAGCCTTTTTCCACTTAGAATGTAAATTGTAAGCTTCGTAATCTTCACACTTAAGGAAAACATAGGTATGAACTGAAGTAACATAAGATGTACAGAACTACCCCTGCCTAGGGGGGCAATGGATACACATCTGGACATGGAGTGAGGATAGGCTGAGTTAAAATCCTCGGTCAGATACATGATAGGGACATGACTGAGCAAATCGCTTAACCACAGAGGAAAGTCTCACTTTTCATATAGGTTAAACGGGGCTAATTCCCACAATTCACCTTATGTTGCCTCCATTCTGGCCATCATTTCTATCTCTCACCCATCCTTACTCCATCCAACCTTGGATTCTGCCTCTATGACTGGGATCTGTTAGGTGGGATTTCAATCTTATCTTGACTTGAGTACTTCTGGGATGGATCAAGGTAGTGAAGAGCTCTAGAATCTAAATGAAAGAATTTGTTTGATACTAGAGACAATAGAGGGCCACTAGAACTTTTAAGTAGGGGGATGAAATGTTCAAATCTGTGCTTTCAGAATATCACTTTGACTGGTGTAGAGTATGGACTGGAGAGGGGCCAGCCATGTCAAGGGAAAAGAATGAGAAGTCTATTGCAATCTAATTCAAGTGAGAGGTAATGAAAGCCTGAACTTGAGTGGTGGGTGTATAAGTGGAATGAAGGGAATAGATGCCGGATGTTGAGAGACAAAATTGGAAATATTTGCCAACTGATTGGACATAGGAAGGGAAGAGTCTAAAATGATTCTAAGGTTATGGACCTGGGCAACTGTAAGGATGGTATCTTGGCGAATAGAATGGTAAATATTCTAAACAATAATAGGGGAGTTAGGAAATATAGTAAGTTCTGTTTTGGGCATGATGAATTAGAGATACCTATGGGAACTCTAGTGAGAAGGAAACTTCCCCTATCAAGGTTCCTATCTACAAATTTGGAAAACAACTGGAAAAACCCACAGCATCATTCCTTGTGGCACTGGATGTATAAACTCAAAAAACTACATCTTAATTCCATTGAGTTCTCTGCCTGGGGTTTAGGATTGCCAGCATGTTTAGTAGCGTACAATTAAAATGCTTTGACTGTGGATCTTTTGAAGATAATATGACATCTTCTAAATTTTAAGTCCTGAATAGTTTGCTCTGCACCTTGATCAGAACTGATCTCAGCAGAAAAGTCATACAATAACAACTGTGTCTTCCATAATATCTGTGCTCCTGGAGAAGCCTTAGGCCTGTGCATATTGGTCACCACTGGGGTGTTGCCTATGTTCTTTCCATACCATTTAGATATGAATCTTTTAATTATTTTAAAAGTCTTATGCACTCTGAGTTAGCAATAGGAGTCTGTAACACATTCCTTTGAACACAGAACATAGGTCTTTCAATTCTCTTGTAATATATGATACCACCTTGACCAATGGAACTTGTTTAGTCCCAGCTTCACAGTTATCTCTTGAATCAAAATCATCATATAGTGCTTCATTATTAATGTAATAGTAAGAGAATTTGAAGATCTTCCCTGCCCCTTAATGGGCCTCACTTGGAACCCAACAAGAGAAGCTTGCTTAGGGGAAGCTTGTTTTTCTGGAACACCCACATCTTTTAATACTTTGTAATTAGGCTGTGGGTCACAAAGGTTGTGATGTTCTCTGACCCTGGAGAAGGCTGTATATATTCCCTGAGGTGAGGTTTTGCTTTGGGGGTTACTTATAGGAAGAGTTGTGTGATTTGTCCAGATGAGACTCTGGGCAGCCATTGAGCCCCCATGGCTTTGAAAACCTAAATATTGGTGCTTCTCTCTCTGGTAACTGTGTGACCCTGGGCAAGTCACTTAACTCTTTGCCTCAGTTTCCTCATCTGTAAAATGAAGTAGAGAAGGAAATGGAAAACCACTTTAGTATCTTTGCCAAGAAAACCAAAATGGGGTCACAAAGAATTATTGTTTAATCATTTCCAACTCTTTGTGACCCCATTTGGGATGACTAAACAACAACAACGTTAGAAATCATAAAGTCTAAACCCCCCTAGATGAGGAAAATGAAGCACAGAGAGGTAATAACTTGCCCATGTCACTTAATAAGTATCTGAAATAGGATTTGAGTACAAGTCTTCCTGACTTAAAGTCCAGTAATCTATCCATTACCCATCATGGCTTCCCCTCATAGACAATTATCCAAAAACTGTGTTTAGTGCCAGCTGTCTATAGATAAGCAAAGCAGGCAGAGCTATTTCAATGCTGTTTATTCCAATTGATGGTATGTAAGATACTTTCTTATGTAAGTGGCCTTTGGTTCAACGAATACCTTTGCTACCTCCATAAATATCTCCCTAGGTTCCATCTCAGGAGGCTTATAGAATAGGAAGTTTGCATCCAAATTAGTGTTCCCTGAATGGTAATGAGTGATAAACATACCTGACTAAAGCTACTGCTAATCTCTGACTGCTAGAATCCAATTTAGCTCTTGTCAAAATATGTCAGGGGGTGTATTTTGCTTTCCATCCATACCTGGGATTAAACTATAAAAAGTCTCATGCCTTAACTGTGACAGTTCACTTCAAAGCCAAGAACTCCAATATGTGGACTGGATAATGACTCATACTGTCAGTGAGTTTTCTACCAGAAAATGCTACATGCTTCTGGTGGCTATTGGTGTCTTTGCATTAAATTACTCCCAAGTCCACTAGCCTGGCATCTGTCTGACACAAAACCTTTGCTTGGATGACACTGGAGTATAATTGTAGCAGCTGACCAGTTCCTTAAATTCCTACTTACATTTCTTAGCACTGACAATATCTATGTGTTGTCAGAGGGTCCTGGACTAATTATTCCATTTTGCACCCTTGATTCTGGTTCTTGTCAGTTATATAGACACAGGTCACCAAAGCTCTTTGTGATGTTGATGTAATATTACAGTCACCAGACACTAGGATTAACTTCAGCTCTTGACAGTTCTTTAGATATGGCCAGATGAGGAGCACCACTTTCTTCTTGGGTTTAGGAAACACTCCCTGAAAAGGAGGTATTGTATGACTCCTATTCTTGACAGAGGTTCTGAAGAACTTAACTTATTGATCATTGATTGATAATAATTTATTAGACTAACAACCTCTAGACAACTTTACTTGTATTCTTCCAATGTTTTTCCAAATACAATGATAGCAATGTCATCCAGTTATACTAACACCTTCAGGTCATGTGAACAATTGCTGAAAAATTTCAGAGACCTGGGTAATCTCTTGAGGTAGGCAGTCAGGACACATGGACCCATTTTGTCCACAATTGTAGCAAAATACAGCTTGGACTCTGTGTGTGCTCCCTGGTACTATTGCCAAAATGTCCCGCCTTGACCTCCAGGAAAAATAGCCCTGTAAGTTGGTCCAGATTACAATCAACTTGTCCCACACTTCTGCCTGGACTGGCTTATTTGAACCAGTCTCTATTTTGGTTTTGGTGGCCTATGCTTGATGAAGATTTCCTGGGGCCAGATGAGACTAAAGTGTAGTACTTCCAAATGTGCTCTTTGTGTATCAACTTCTTTTCCAGCTTCCTGATTACTGATATGAACCTCACAGGAGTAACTAGGAGGCTCTTTGCTGAAACAGTTCTACGTGTAACCAGTTTTTCTTCATATAGCCAAATGAGGAACATTGGAGACATTTCATCATGGTCCATCTACTCTACCACCACTACTCCTTGGACTTACTGTCAATCAATGTCAGTCTGCTCTTGGAAGTGGGCTCTCTAACCTTCATGCAAAGTCAGAGGTGTTTCTTTCTCTTGTTGGAAGGTTATTAGGAATGGTACATAGCTGTTTTCCATGCTCTCCATGCCACTGAAAAACTGTCCAGTCCTTACCAACACTTGAGTTCTTTGACTCAGGGTAGGGCTGTATTTTCAGAATGCATTGGACAACAAAAAACCAGTCCCCTGAGTCTCTAGTACACTCTTTCAAGTCTCTGGATAAGTTTCCAGCTAATACCTTGGAGCAACAGTTCTCAAATTGTGGTCCGTATACCTTTCAAGGATCTTGGGGATCTGCAAGGTCAAAATTGTTTTTATTAATAATTCTATGGTGTTATTTACTTATTAAAATATTCTTCCATAGGGGTGGCTAGGTGGCGCAGTGAGTTGAGTGCTGGCCCTGGAGTCAGAAGGACCTGAGTTTGGATCCAGCCTCAGACACTTAATGCACACACAAACAAAATCCTAGCCGTGTGACCTTGGGCAAGTTACTTAACCCCAATTGCCCTCCAAAAAAAATATCCTTCCCTTTTCCAAATCTGCGTGTGTCTAGGTTTTCTTCAAATCCTTCAGCCAAAACAATATAACTCATTGAGTTATAGATTGAATGCACGAGCAGAAATGAGAATCCAGCTGTCTTCTATCAAGTCAAACATTAAATAGATTTGCAAAAATATATTAAAAATGTCACTCTTAGTAAGTTATTTTTGTTTTGGAAAATGCAGTTATTTTTCATAAAATATGTTATTTATGTTAATGTACAATAGGTATATTATTGCTATTTTAAAATGAATTCAATATTTTAAGAATTTATCAGTTTTTGTTTCTAGCCTGGTAGATATCAATGGATTTATTTACCTATATAACTCACCAAAAATAAGTTCTTTGAGTCTTTAATAATTTTTAAGAGTGTAAAGGAATCCTGAGACCAAAAAATTTGAGTACTGTGCCCTCGGAGGCAGTCCTAGTTAGGATTGATCTTGTTCTTCTCCCCAAATGACTACAAAGTTAGCTCAAGTTTGAACTCTAGTCTCCTCTGGAAGCCAGGATCAAGGCAGAGGAAGTTGGATACCGGGACTGATTTGATCAGAGGGAATATTGGCCTGGGGCAAGAGGGGATCTTCTCCCTAAATATCTAGTGGGAAGGATGAGGCATGAATGATTTAAATATGAAGCAAGTTGGTTGGGTTAGTGTTAGAGCTATCTCTGTATAGGATACCCAGGTCAAAGGTTAATTCTTGGCTTTGGGCCTGGAAATATAAGCCAGGAGGAGGAAAGAGGATTAAGAGTGTGACAATGAAGAGAACACAAGACACACATTTGTACTTGTACTCATTTCAGAAATCACTGCCTTTAGAGAGATAAGAATATCAGTTGATTGGAGAATGGGGAGGCAGTGGTGGAAAGTTTGTTCTCAAACATATGAAAGTATTTTCAGGTGATGAGATAAGCATCTGCAACAGGACTTCTTCCTTCTCCATGTCATTGTTATAGCATCAGAATTACTGAGAATTATTCTAAGAGTAAATTCAAAAACAAAAAAATAGAAAATGTCTAAATATTTTTACTCACATCATTTGGTTTTTAAAGTCATAATCTTGATAATGGAACAGAACAAAAGCATACACTTCTTCATTTCCATCTCAGGATGATTTCTGTTAAGTCATGTTCCCCATGTTCTTCATAAGGTTGTTGTTAGGAAAATACATTCCAAAGAAGGTCACCTAAACATGATTTTTTTTATCATTACAACTTTGTCACATATGAAGAATCAGTCTTGGTCAACAATTAACAAGCATTGCTGAGCACCTACCAGGTGCCAGATACTTTGCTGGGTTTTGGAATCCAGGTACAAAGAATGAAACAATCCATCCTCTTACCCTGAGAGTTTATATTCCAATGAGGGAGATAACAAAGGCAAACACTTGTGTTTGATTCCTGCCTCTTGTCTGGGATTCTAGGCAAGACACTTACTCTCTCCCTGCTCCTTTTTGTTGTACAGTCCTGTCTGACTCTTCCTGACCCTGTGGACCAACTCTCGAAAGGTATAAATTCCAGGTCAGAGTCTGATTTGCATTTGTAGAAGGAGTTCCCTCACTGATAGTTCCCTATACCAATAAACACCCAGGTTTTGTCAAATCTCTATCCCCCCCCCAAATATATGATCAGAGCTATATAGCAATAGAATGAGCCCCCTTGCTAAGTCGGTGGCTCCCCATCACTGTATGTATCTAAGTGTAGGATGGATTTCCAGGGATGCTCTAGAAAGAACTTGGAGGAACTATCCTCCCAGATGCCTTCCATCTTTTAAGATTGTATATCCTACACATTCAGAATAAGTACATTTTCTGAGTGAATAAAAATTATCGAATCCAAACTTTTCATTCTGCACCATTGACTGCTCTCAAATGTAAGATTTTATTTTGTGTAGTATCTTTCAAGAAGAATGTATTTCCCAAATGGCTGTCATTGAAACTATGATCAAGAAAAAGGAGGGAAACATAAAGAAGGAGGAAGTAGAGAGGGCTTAATAAATGTTACCTGGTTTTGAGAAATATAAAGGGGAAAAATGACTTTTTCTGGTGAGAAAATTATTGAATTGCTAGGTGAAAAAATATATAGAAATGTGTGTATGGGAAAGTACACACACACACACACACATTCTACATGAAGGGATCTATAGAGTGAAAAGTCTTTGCTTGGACAGATGTCATGTTGTAGAAAGAGAGGAAGAATTCTGTTGCTATATTAGTCTAGGATAGAGAAGAAGGTGGGAAGAGAGAATAAAAAAGAACAACATTGTTTAGAAGACGGTTACCAGGAACAGCAAACTCTTTGGCAGGTTTTAGAGCTTCATTTGCTGCATGCCTGAAATCTGTTGTCAAGAGTGGGTGCATTCATCGAACTTTGAAAAAGCTTTAAGTACCTCAACTGAAAAATTAATTTTCAATATAGACTCAGGGTGAGACTAATAAACAAGGTGTCTTTGTTTAATGCTTTGAGGTGCCCTTCTCTGGATCTTGGGAGGATGGGATCACGGAGTCAAAGCTAGCTGGAGAAAAGTCAATGAGGTCATTTCCTTGACAAGGTTGGCATGGGCTCAGCTGCCAAGAATGAAGAGCTGCCTCAGCCAGTTTGACATTACTGACTTGTGTTAGGAAGGGTTGAGTTCTCTAGGGCCCCTCCAGACTGTGACAGGCAGGGTGTTCCATGACATCTGTCCTCACTTTATAGATTTCAGTTTGTAAGGGTAATATTCCAGTGACTGTTTGTTCTTCCTAGTTAGTATGTCTAAAATTTGAGTAAGCAGCTACCAGACTGGTGTAGAGGTGGAGGTGGGAATGGTGGCTCTGGTCTGATGGTCTGAACAGCTTCACAACCCAAAACTTAGACAGTGAGGATAAATCCCAAGTGCATATAGATTATATTATCTACTTTTATGATGTACAAAGTATTCAAAGTTGATAGTGTTAATCCTCCATCAATAAAATATGGGGAAGTTTATATGGTGACAAGAGTATGGGCTGGGAACCAGAGTTGAGTTTCAACAATATGTCCCTGAGACATGAAATATCTTTGCTCACGCTTCCATAGATCTGTGCACAAGAAGAAGACAATCTTTGATCTAAGATGAAATTGACATTCATGAAATTTGCCTTTAGCGTCACCAGCCACCCCTTTCTGTCCATTTTGTTCTCTCTGTGGGAACATCTGTGCAAACCGCTTCTCTAAGTCAAAACATGAAAAGAATCTAATAAACTCATTCACACTCATATACTCATTTCTCAAGCATTTGTATTTGAGAGTCTTTTTTCTCTCTTTGGGTAATGAAAGAAGGAAGAATTTCAGGCGCTAGATGCCTCTAAGTGATACAGATTTTTGAAGGGACAGGTGGTTTTCTCCTTGACCTTGAAATAATACTACACAGAAAGTAAACTTATTTTAGTCATTTCTTCTTCCTTCCCTCAGCACTAAATGTTTCATCTCAGGGTCTACACCAAGATGTAGGTGATCCAATTTCCTTTTCCTATTTTTCTCCAGGATGCCTGTGCTGGGTCTCACTTCCCCTCTCCCACCTCATTCCATATTGCATAGTGACCATACTGTGACTCCACCTTCCATCAGACCGATCCACAGTCTCAAGCCCTTCAATACTCAGACACTTAAGCCTGGGGATGGAGAATAAGGAACAAATGCTTCAAGACTCTTCACGTGTGTGTGTGTGTGTGTGTGTGTGTGTGTGGACAAAAAGCAGTATAATGAAGCAGACATTTTGCTACACACATGGCAAGTTTCCATTCAATCCAACCTTTTATATGAAAGGAAATGGGTTAGGTTTTGTGGTAAAAAGAGAAAGAAGATAAATTCAGGTGGATTATAAGTTAATAGGATAGATGAAAATAAACACAAATAATGTTGATTTAAGGGAGAATGTGATTGGTGCCATTGCCATTCTCACAAAGTGCTGTGAGAAATTCAGGAGGATCTTGGGACCAGAGATTTATAAATTTAAGGGACATTAGTGGTCATCTAGTTCAATTCCCTCAATTTACAGAAGAGGAAATTGAGGTCTAGGGAAGTTAAGTGATTGTCCAAGGCAGAGGATATGTTGGTAAATATTTCACAACTAAGACTCTGGGGGTGGGAGGGGGGGAGAGAAAGTACTCAGACACACTTCTCAGTTTAATCTGTATTATTAACATTTTCTCCATCACTTAAGTCTAGACAATCACCAAAACAATAAATCAAGCCCTGATTTGTAGCATTTGCTGATTTCTGAGGTGTAAATGCTTACACTGAAAATTTAGCAATTCTTGTGCTGGTTCCATCATACTCCTTCCTCTAAGGTTACATTACAAGAGGAAGAACTAGGACCTAAAATTAGATTCTATGGCTCCAAATCCAGCCTCCTTTTTGTTGTATCACACTTTCTGCTGAAGGGGTCAGAAATTGCAGCTTAGAATAGGTGGGACCTGCATTGGACCTTAAAGGAAGGAGAGATTTCAAAAGGTGTAGATAAGGTAAGGATAGTTGAGGGGAGAGGTTAATAGGGGACTCCAATCCAGTCATTGGAGGGGGGCAATTTTTATAAAGGTATGGGAATAGGAGAGGGCAAGGTGAGAACAGGGGATTATGAGTTTGAGTGGAAAATTTGACTGGATGCCTGCTTGTTTCAGATATTTTTGAAGGCATAAGTAATTTTCTCCTTGACTGAAACAATACTATACAGAAGGTAAAATTGCTTTAGTCATTTCTCCTTCTCTAAGCACTGAATGTTTCATCCCACAGTCTACACCAAGATGTAGGTTATCCAGTTTGAGTAGAATGCAAAGACTGTGAAAGGCAGTAACGTGAGATAAGGTTCACATAAAAGAATAACGGAGAAATATTCTAGATGGTCTCAAATGTCAGGATAAAGAGTTGATGCTTTAGTCCAAAACCACTTCAAGTTTTTCAGGAGAGATGTGATGTGATCAGACCGGTGCATTATGGAGATGATACAGACAACAGTATGAAAGATGGACTGGAAAAGGGAGACACTAAAGCAGAAAGACCTGTTAGAAGACTTTTTCAATTATCTAGACAGATGGAATCTTAGGTAAGTTAATTGCAGAGGAAGTTGAACAGATATGAAAGATATTGTTGGGATGGATTTGATAAGATTTGGCACCTGCTTGGATGTGAGGGGTGAAGGAAATTGAAGAGTGATAGGTAATAAGACTGTGTGAGTTGTACCATCAGAAACAGAGAAGTTAGAGGAGGGATACATTTTGAGGGGAATCAGTTTGGAGAGAAGTGGGTCAGTAAAGTGAAGTTATCCAATAAACAGCTAGAAAAATGGGACTATATGTTTAGAGGAAGATTAGTTGTAGTGTGGTACAGTGGAAAGAGAGCCAGGATTGGGGTGGGATTTAAGCAAAGTCTTGAAGAAGACAGGGAAGTTGGTGCCTTTTTAAAAAATTTAAAGCAAGTTGTCAATTAAAGAAAAAAAAAGAAATAAATGAACATGAAGACTACGCCTATTACCATATACTAGAGAAGGGTTAACAGTTCAAAAACAGTTGTCCCAACAAGGAAACAAGATGAAAGGGCCTTGAAACTTCTCTAGCCAGAAAGCTGCTAAGAGAAGAGCCACAGCAACCAAGGATAAACCCTTTAAGCATACAAGCTCATTTGTAAAACACCTTGGAGGAGAATGATGAAAGATTAGAAGCTGCTGAGGGGAAAATGAACCTGCAGAGAGGTTGGTGTGAGATCAAAATAGGCATGCTATCTGAAGAATGTTTATAGAGGAAATCAAGAGGATAATGGACACAAAATGGTTCAGATCTGCTGGAGTTTTAAAAATAAATTTTTAGTGATATCTTTTATTTATATATTGCTTATAGTCCCTCCTCACCATCTTTCACTCTTTCCCCTACTTTTCTTTTTGGAGGGGGGAAGGCAGGGTAATTGGGATTAAATGACTTGTTCAAAGTCACATGGCTAGTAAGTGTTAAGTGTCTGAGGCTGGATTTGAACTCAGGTCCTCTTGACTCCAGAGCCGGTGCTCTATTCACTGTGCCACTTAATCACCCCAACAAAGGCTTTTTTAAAAGAGAAAAAGAAAGAGAAAAAAGGGGGAGGGAGAGGATCAACAAAATAAATCAATACATAGGAAAAATTTTAATGATATATGCAATGTCTCACATTTGTGGACACAGCTCCTCAACAAAGTAGCTTGGGGACATGGAAAGGCGTGTTCTCATATGTCTTCTTTTGTTTGCCAAGATTTCCATAGTGATCTATTCTTATCAGCAACGATAGTGGAACTGCCATATTTTGGACTCTACTTCTATACTTAATGGATTATGGGAAAAAGTGGTTATAGCTTTTAAAAAATTGAAACTGATAAGAGTGCTTGGTCCTGACTAAACACATAAAAGAGAAATACATACTGTAAGTGACACAATTTCAAACACACTCAAGGATCATTTTTTTAAGGTAGCTCAAAGATTCCAAAAGAGTGGAAAAGATCACAAATGGGGCTTTGACTGAACCAAGGGGCAAATGAAAAGATAACAATAGTTTCTGTCCCATACACTCATTTTCTTATTTCTATAAACTCTTGAGAGTTTATTAGAATGGCCTATCTATCCATTGAGGCCGTTCTCCAAAAAAACAAGAAAAAGCAATAGACAAACTTTGATAGGTGATTTTCTATAGAAGACCATATCCTAGCAGTCAATCCCGCTCCTTCCCCATCAAAGCCAGAGGGGAATAGAGAACAAGAGACCCTATCATATTTCTTTTAAAAATTATTTTATTAGTTAGAAAATTGTAATTCATTGGAAAAAAAGTGAAGTCTAAAAAAGCTCTTTTTTGGATAAGGTACCTCTCAAGAATATAATAAAATTAGATGCAATTTTTAACTGATAAATATATGAAGATAACTTTGTTCCATATTTGCTGAGTATTGACATTATAGGGGAGGATAATCCACTAGTTTGTTGAATGATGATGCATGTTTGTTAAACAAGGGGTTTTACATTCAAGGAAGGCATATATCATTACCATGGAAGATATTCCTCATAGAAGAAGGGTTATCTATTGATAGCAAGATTTTCCAAATCTCCTATGTAAAAAGAAAATAGTTACATTGAGCCCAGAATCATTTACAACACTTCCTCAGAAATATCCAGGGCCACAGATCAAACCCAGGTCCTCTGAATCCAAATCTATAGTTCTTTCAATTGTTTTATGTGCTATATCAACTGAAAGTACCTAGTATGCTCCAGGCACCATGTTAGGCATTGTGAATACAAGTAAAATGAATGAAACAATACCTAGTTGCAAGAGGCTTGCACTCTAAAGGGGAAGAAACACAAATACATAAATATATGTAAAATGAATATAATTTCTGGGATGAAGAACAAGTCAGTTGCAGAAACTGGAAGTGTTTAGTTTGGAGAAAAGAAAACAGGGAGATAGGATAGATTTTTTCCCCCAAAAACTTTTTGAATGACTATGATAGGGAAGAAGGTCTGGTCTAAAGGTGAAAAATTAGAACCAATGGGTCAAATTGAAGGTAGATTTTCAGCTTGACAAAAGGGAAAAAAAAAGTATCCTGACAATGAGAGAAATGGCTATCTAGAAATGTATCAGGTTCCCTTTTTCTGGAGGCTATCAAACAGAAGTTGGCCTCTTGTCAGTGATGTGGCAAGGAAGAATAAACAAACAAACAAGCAAATAAATAAATAAATGAACAACGAACGAACGAATGGATAGATAGATAGATAGATAGATTGATTAGATAGATACATAGATAGATAGATAGATAGATAGATAGATAGATAGATAGATAGATAGATAGATAAATGATGATTTGCCTGAGGTCACACCATGCTTAGGTCCCTTCCTTCTCAAAGATTCTGTGACTTACACAAGGTTGCACAGAACTTTGCAGAACTGAATTTGGAGCTATATCCTTTGATTCTAAACGCACATCCTTTCTAATATGTCAGACTTCTCATTACCTAAAACAGAGGGTTATTATGAGGAGGAAATGAAATAGTGTGTATTACAGAGTTTTGTAACCATAAAATATTATAAATGTGAGTTACTATTATTGTTATACTCTTGTTTCTACTTGAATTGCTCTCCCTTTCTCTAAGCAGGTTTCTTTGCCTCCTTTGAAACCCTTTTCAATAATGTAGCTATCTAAAAAGGATATTAAAAATTCCTTTTATTCAAGCAAAACTCCCTCTGAGTAATTTTGCCCTACAGTGCTCATACCTTCCCTTCACCTTCTCATCTGTGCTCATGTATCACATTGATTTTTCACTCACTTGTACGCTGCTTGGTCTAAGATGTCTTTTTCTCATAGATTTCTTTTGTAACCTTGATCAGACTGTAAGCTTTGTGATGATGGAGACAGAACCTTGTCACTGATCCTTCTTGTATACACCTTTTGGGGCCTAGAACACTGTTCAGTTAGGAAAGAACAGTTATTAACCTTCTGGTGCTCCCAGAAAGTGATGAAGGGGACAGAAAATGCAGAAGATAAGGAATGTCAGGGTGAAAAAAAGAAAAGATGATGGAAAGAGAGAAGAGGAAAAAATAAAGAGATAAATGTTCATTCCTTCCTGCTCCAAAATACTCTGATTCTATGATTGTTTGAGTGTGGTAGGGAGTGGTACAATACCACCTGCAATTACCCTTCGTGTTGCTTTAATGTGGCTTACTTGGTATTGTGTTATCAGGGTTGAGAGAGCTGTACCTAAAGCTGGGTGAGCTGAGCTTTGACCCAGAATGCCAGAATTTAGAAGGCATTCTCAATAAGAGCCCTTGTATCCTTTCAGCAGGAGGAATCAACTGAACTTAACACCTAGCCAGCAAGTATAATTATTTAAAAGAGGAAGGTGCCAGATCCTCAGATGCAGCTTTGACCTTGAGGTACCCTAAAGCCTCTGTCACCCTTCCTAGGGTATGCCCCAAGTCTTTCTCTACAGCCTCACAACCCAAGAACTGAAGCCAATCTTTAATGCCCCAATCTTCACAATTACATTTGTCTTAAAAGATGATTTGAGTGGCCCTTTCATGCTACTTGACCCAAGTGCCAGAAATTCTAGTTAAGATTCTGGGAGGGAGCTTTTTTCTTCTTGTGGACCCTTTTTAAAAGTCTGGGTTTTTTAAAGCATTTAATAAAAATGTCAGGACTCATTGGCTCTTCTTTAGATATTGGACATATTGGTTTTACTTTGAAATCGGTTATTGACTGTCAAGAACCAATTGACTATCCTTACTGACAGGCAGTCAGGAAACCTAACTCTCCCACACTCATCCTTAAGTGAGAGAGAATTTTGTTTGCTAATCAAGAAGGCTAGAAAATGTTAGATCCCACCATTCATTTTATAGATTAAAAGCTGAGGATTCAGCAAATGAAATTATTTGCCTAAGGTCACACCGATTATTAGGGGCAAACCAAGACCAAAACCCAGGCCTCCTGAATCCTAGTCTACTATTCTTTCCACCAGACAACCAAAGGCTCTATCTATAGCTCCAGTGAAGCCATGGCATCCATTCAGAGCAGGAAGTGACTGTAGAGGCCATCCCCTTCCTTTGCAGATGAGAGCACTGAAGCACAGAGAGGATAACTGATTTGTCCAGGATCACCTAGCTAGTCTTTGGCTGAAGTGATATCTGAATGTAGGTTTCTCTGAATCCAAGTCAAGTCCCACAATCTCTCTCCCAGCAAAGCTGCATTGTTTAGCAATGCACACATATATCATGATACATGTTAAAATTAAATTAGTTTTTGGAATGCTTTGAAATTTTCTCTGTGTACTTGTCATTCATCCTTGTTGTTAAGTAGTTTTTCAGTTGTGTTTGATTCTTTGTGATCCCATTTGGGGTTTTCTTGGCAGAGAGATGGAGTAGTTTTGCCTTCCTTCTCCAGCTCATTTTATAGATGAGGAAACTGAGGAAAACAGGGTTAATGACTTGTCCAGGGTCACACAGTAGTGTGTGTGTGTGTGTGTGTGTGTGTGTGTGTGTGTGTGTGAGAGAGAGAGAGAGAGAGAGAGAGAGAGAGAGAGAGAGAATTCAGTAATTTTACAGTCATGTCCAACTCTTCATGACCACATTTGAGGTTTTCCTGGCAAAACTACTAGAGTGCTTTGCCTTTCCTTCTTATTTTAAAGATGAGGAAAATGAGACAAACTGGGTTAAGTGACCTGCCTAGGGTCACACAGCTAGTAAGTGTCTGAGGTCAGATTTGAACTCATGAGGATGACTCTTCCTGATTCTAATCATAATGCTCTATTCACTTCAGCACCTAGCTTTATATGGCTCAAAATATTTCTGGATTGATGTTCAGGAGATGTGGGTTCTGGTCCTGCTTTACCAGTGCATACTTGTGTCACTTTGGGCCTCAGTTTCCTTATCTGAAAATGACAATGTTGTTCTCATTCCACCATTTCATTCGTTCCTCTTTTTTTTTTTTACTCATTCATGAGGGCAGACACTACCCCTTAGATAAACCTAGAGCCTTTAGCACAATACTATGCAATCAGCAAGCCCTTACAAATGTTGGTTGAATCAGGCTAGGGATAGGATGGTGAGATTTTAGATTTGAAAAGGATTTTAGAAATCATTGAGATCTTCAAGTCGAGTTTACTCATTTTACAGAAGAAGAAATCGAGCTGTAGAGAAGCTAACTCTCTTGTGTAAGGTCATTCAGGTAAAAACAGCAGAGCTGGGTTATTGTCCCAGTTTGTCTTTGTTTGCTTTTCATTCCAAATCCAATATTCATTCTTTCTCTCAGATGAGTGGAATGGTGGCCGAGCCTAACCCTTCTGACCACGGACCCTCCTCCCTCTCCTCTGTTAGAAGTCATCTTTCCCATAAGTCACTATCTAGGGCTTATTATGGGTTTAATACTGTGGAGGATGGACACACACACACACACACACACACACACACACACACACACAAGAGAAGTATATGCCATGATACCTGCCCTTCAGTACCTTATTAAGTTTTAAGAAAAACAAAGGGGGAGAGGCAGCCAGGTGGCTCAGTGGAGAGCCCCAGACCTGGAATCAGTTCAATTTGGCCCCAGACACCTGTTAGCTGTGTGATCCTGTGCAAGTCATTTAACCCTGGTTGCCTGTTTCCTCATTTGTAAAATGAGCTAGAGAAGGAAATGGCAAACCACTCCAAGATCTTTGCCAAGAAAACCCCAAATAGGGTCATGGAGACTCAAACATGAATGAAACAACTGAAATGAAATGAGGGTAAAAAAAGAGACTCAAATGAAAGGAATTGTCAGAATATAAATTCAATCAAGAGAGATGTGATGTCAGTGAGTGGCAGAAACATTTGCACATGAAAATTTTAGACATTTATAGCAGGGTGAGAACCACTGGTTGCTCCTGAAATGGCAAACCCTAGTTATATCCAATGAAGAGTTTCTGAAGATGATAAATATATTTCCTAGAAGAAGGCCTAGGGCTGAGGTTGGGGAACAAGAGCAATTCTCCTCGATACTAAAGTCTGCACTCTCAGCGGCCCAGACGGCGAGAGGCAGGATGGTTTCAATCACTTCTGCCTGCCATCCAGGCACTGCTGACATTACTTGGCAGCCAGCCTGCCTCTAATGGAATGTGTCCTGCAGCTGGGAATTAGGTCATCTGTAATTCACTTAATAGCATTTTATGAGCTGGGCTCTGATACAGGAGAGCAATCCTGCCTTACCAGAGAGAGCTTTCCCCTGTGTGCAGAATTGGGGGTGGGAAGAAAGGGGCGGAATAAGGCTAGGTATACTATTGTGTAGAAGAAAGGGTGAATGGTTTGTGGTTCCTCTATTTATACACCCCCCCACACACACCCTCCTTCCCCCGACAATCCTTGGTAAAGAGAAGGGTGTGAGGCATTAATTTTTAGAACCTTCCATGTATTGTAACATGATACGTGACACACTATATACTCCTTTGTTTTCCATTGGGAATGAAGAGATTTTCAGACCTTTTCCCTTTTTGTGGATGCCTCTGCTACTACCTTGGGGTTGCTTGGATGTCCTTTCAAAAACCAATCGACCTACATGCATTTGTTAGTTATATTCCAGGCACCAGTGGAGAATCGTTTTTAGTAAAATACCCATGCTCACTCAGCAAATTATTATGTCTGTTAATACAGCAATCAATATTCTTTGGTCATCTCTGGACCTCAGTTTCCTCATCTGTGAAATGATGGATTGGACTCAGTGATTTCTAAGATTTCTTTCTATTCTAAAATCCTGTGATATCCAGGGAACCAGAGAACTCTCCCTAGAAGCCAGAAGAGTTGTTTCTGCCACAAATAGCTTCATGACTTTAGGCAAGCCCCTTATCTGACCTCAGTTTCCTCATTTGAAGAAAGGTCTAGATAATCTTTCAAGTCCCTTCTAGCTTTAACATTCTATGACATATGGATCCTATTTTATTTTCTTTTAACCCCTAGAACCCTACATCCTTCTGGGTGAGAAACCTAATATGTGTCTCACAAATTGTTCATAGGGGTCACAAAGGAATCAAGCTTTAGGAGAAAACAAAGCAATAACTGAGGCTGGATTTCTGCTTTTCACTTGAACAAATTCCAAGTTTCTTCTTAATTTCTAACCTATGAAATGGCATGGAACAAAATATGCTATGGGGTCTCATCAAACTGAATCTAAGAAAGGAGATACCTCTTTCTCTAGATCCTAAATTTTTGGCATAGCCTAATACCTTAAGGAGCCAGGCATTGAGACAAAAGCCATGAGAGTCACAGTTTTGTTCTTTCTTTCTAAAAAGTTTATTGTGAAATCAATTTTTAACATGGACAAGAATGATCAAACATAATTTAAAATTTATATTTATTTACTTTAAGTTTACAACACAGTTCCACAATCCCTTGAATTCCAAATTTTCTCCCCCTCGCTTTCCACCCTCCTCATGCCCTCCCAAGGTGGGATGCAATCCGATATAGTTCTACAAATACCTTCACATTAAACATTAGTCAAGTTGTAAAGCAGAATTATAACCCAAGGATTGAACAATGAAAAAGAAGGGAGGAAACAAAACTAAACACAAAAGAGAGAGAGAGAGAGAGAGAGAGCAAGTACTTTGATTTAATCTGCATTCAGACTCTGCAGTTCTTTTCTCTAGATGTGGATATCCCCTTCCATCCTGAGATCTTTGTCCTATAACCCTGCATTATTGAGAGGAACCCAATCAACCAAAGTCAGTCATCACATATATGATATGTCTGTAATTGTGCAAAACATTCTCCTGGTTCTATTCTCACTCAGCATCATAAACATACATTTTAAATGGTTTATATTTAACAAATAATTTCTATAGATCATTACTATAAAACTTGCCATTTACCCCCTCTTTGCCTCTTTCTGCTCCCTTGTTTATTCACTCCTCTTTTCATGTGATTTTTTTCTTTTTGTATAGGTTAAGGTAAATATGTTTTCCTAGTAATACTTTTTTAATGATTCTATTTTAATGATTTTAATGATCTATATTTCCATATTTCTTTTTTTTAAATCACATGCTTTATTAACTTCTAGTTTACATCGTTCATTTCCTCAAGATTTTGAGTTACAAATTTTCTCACTGTTTTCCCCCTACCCACCATCCCAAAATAGCGATCCCACTGGATATCCCCTCCTTCAATCTGCTCTCTCCCATATCTTCTCCCATACCCCTTCCAACTTTCCAATAAGGCATGGTGGATCTCTATGCCCCAGTGCCTGTATATCTTATTTCCAGGTTACATGTAAGATAATAATAATAGCATAAATAAATAAATATAAATATATATAAATATATATATATATATATATATATATATATATATATATATATATATATATATATATATATATATATATACATTTGCTTTTAAAGCTTTGAATTCCAGGTTTATTCCCTTCCTCCCTTGTCACCCATCCTTACTGGGAAGATAAGCAATTCAGTATAGGTTGTATATGTGTAGCTAAGCAAAACATTTCCATGGTGAATACATTGTAAAAGACTGACTATATTTCCCTCCCTCCTATCCCACCTCCCACTTGTTCTATTCTCTACTTTGATCTTGTTCCTTTTCAAAAGTGTGTGCTTCCAACTTCCCTCCCCCCCCACCCTCCCTCCCTTCCATCATCCTCCCTCTCATCCCCTTCTCTCCTGTAGGGTGGGATGACCTACTTAGTGTGTTTATCATTCCCTCTCTAAGCCAAATTCAATGAGAATAAGGTTGACCCATTCCCTTTTGCCTTCCTGTTCTTCCCCTCCATTATGACCATTTTCCCTTGCCTCTTCTATATGAGATAGTTTACCCCATTCTGTCTCTCCTCATCTCCTCTGATTATATTCCTCTCTCACCTCTTAATTTCACCTTTTAAGTATCATCTTTTCCCATTAAATTGGTCCTGTGTCCTCTATCTATGTATACCTGTATACATATATACACACATTCACATATGCATTCATATGCCCATATATCCTCCTATATAGACATATATATGTATGTATGTATGTGTGTATATATATATATATATACACATTTCTATTCCCTTCAACTATTCTCATAATGAGAAAAGTTTCATAAGTTACAATTATCGTTTTTCCATGTAGGGATGTAAATAGCTCAACTTTGATAAGTTCCTTATGATTTCTTTTCCCTGTTTACCTTCTGATGCTTCTCTTGCTTCTTGTATTTGAATGTCAAATTTTTTCTATTTAGCTCTGGTTTTTTCATCAAGAATGCTTGAAAGACCTCTATTCCATTGAATGACCATAATTTCCCCTGGAACATGATACTCAATTTTGCTGGGTAGGTAATTCTTGGTTTTAATCCCAGCTCCTTTGCCCTCCAGAATATCATATTCCAAGCCTTTCTATCCCTCAGTGTAAAAGCTGCCAGATCTTGTGTTAGCCTGATTGTTTCCACACTATTCAAATTGTTTCTTACTAGCTGCTTGTAATATTTTCTCATTGATCTGGGAACTCCGGAACCTGGCTATAATATTCCTAGGAGTTTTCCTTTTGCGATCTTTTTCAGGAGGTGATAGGTGGATTCTTTCAACCTCTATTTTGCCCCCTGGTTCTAAAACATCAGGGCAATTTTCCTTGAGAATTCCTTGAAAGATGATTTCTAGGTTCTTTTTTTTATCATGACTTTCAGATAGTCCAATGATTTTCAAATTCTCCTGGATCTATTTTCCAGGTCAATGGTTTTTCCAATGAGATATTTCACATTGCCTTCTATTTTTTCATTTGTTTGGATATGTTTAATAGTATCTTGAATTCTCATGAAGTCACTAGCTTCCATTTGCTACAATCTAATTCTGAAGGAATGATTCTCTTCAGTGAGCTTTTGAGATTCTTTTTCCATCTGGCAAATTTGGCTCTTTAAGGCATTCTTCTCCTTATTGCCTTTTTGAGCCTCTTTTGCCATTTGAGTTAGTCTATTTTTTAAGGTATTATTTTCTTCAGTCAGGTTGTTGACTCTCATTTCATAATTTTCTTGCATCATTCTCATTTCTCTTCCCAATTTTTCCTCCACTTCTCTTATTTGGTTTTCAAAATCCTTCTTAATGTCCTTTATGGCCTGTA